>CBVK0100485845.1:0-18129 GCA_900067695.1 Picea abies
TATAAGAGAATTAATTAATCTGTGTTTTAACTAAGACTTCAACGTTTCGGGAAATTGGGGATCAGGATTTCACGATTCAATTTGCATAAAAAAAAAATTGTTTGTAGCAAACCCCGAATCCTGAAAATTCTTTAAGCTTAATTTTAAAACCGTTAGTTTTTTAAAATTTAACACGATTTAAATAATTTCAAATAAAAAGCATTGGGATTCTTATAATTCTTTTAAGCTTTTTTTCTTTTTATTATCCAAATAATTAACCTTTTTAAAAAAGGTGTCGTGTGTTTGGGATTGATAACGAAACTCGTGTTTTGTGAAAAGATGAAACCCGAAAAAGAAAAATTTAGGCCTTAGAGAAAAAAAAATTAAGTACTGTTTCAACACTGCGCATAGAACAAGAGATTTATGCACCTCGCTAGATCCTCCTTCCCCGAGTATCTGAGCACCCAGTCTCTTACAAACACTCGCACTTAACACTGCAAGTTCAATAGTATGCACAGAGCCTACTCAATCACATAGATCACTTGCACATAGAAATATTTACCATCACATAGATGTATTCTACTACTTACATCACCTAAATTACTTATTTATACATACAAAATAGGCCTAAACATGGGCAAAGCCCATGGGTCAACATCCCATTCCTATTACATTATCCCAAAAACTCAAAAAGGACCCAAAAGTGGGTCGATATTCTGCAGTCTCTGCTTCGTTTGGTGCTCCATCTTCGACAGGCTGTCGAAGTCCCAAAAATGGTCAAGCATGACCAAGTATCTCCCAAAACTTGGTCAAGGGACAACAAGCCCCCAACACTCACCTGTGGCTCATCCCGAGTTACTCTAGTCTGATCAATTCTGCCTTGAATGCCTCAAGCTTGGCTCGAGCTGCTTTGACATGCTGTTGTGCTATGACCTCTTGCTCGACAAACTCTTGGATGAGTGCATCATTGACGGGTCCCTCTAGGCACTATTCTACTGCACTCACAACCTGTTCTAGTGTTGCTCCTCAGCTTTCAACCTCTATGAATAGCTGACATGCCTTATCTTGCACCGATTGAAGTCATTGAGTCACTTCCATCACTTTTCTATGGATCGTATGGATCTTCTGCTGGGCCATGCACTGCTCATGAGATCTCTTCATTCTTTCTACGGGTGACAGGGCCTTCAGCTGTGTCTATAACTTTTCAACTTCATACTTCGCCTCCTAGAGTTGCGAATCCAATTTATATAACTCTGGGTTCTTGGTGAGGTTCTCATATGTTTGGGCGCTACGGCTACTTAACTGCTTGCACTCCAAGGAAAGATATTTTAGTTTGTCAATTGCGTTGGGGGCAGTTATTTCTCTTTGGTCTCTGATCTCCTGCGGGGTCTCAGGTACTACAAGAAGCTCTAGATCTACAATGCACTGCTAGAGCTTCTAGATCACTTCTGCGAGCTATGCCACCTGTTGTGAGATTCTTTCTTCAGTCTTTACCTCAATGACTGTCACAGAGAGAAGTGCTTTGTTGACCGCTTCCTTTACTTC
The DNA here is from genome assembly GCA_900067695.1 of Picea abies. Lineage (NCBI taxonomy): Eukaryota > Viridiplantae > Streptophyta > Pinopsida > Pinales > Pinaceae > Picea > Picea abies. The sequence continues at coordinate 1,525 of CBVK0100485845.1, forward strand.
CAGTTGATCCGCCAACAACTGTTCTTTTCATTGTTGTAGATGTTCTTTCTCGTCATTCCACTTTGCTTGGAGAGCACTCTTTTCTTGTTCTGCAGCACTGCGTTGTTCTACAAGTACTCCCTATACTTGTGTCAAAGCCTGAGTAGATTACTCTACTTCATCTTGTGCTTTTTGAAGTCAAGCCTCGAATGATTCTACGATTTGGTGGAGTTGAGATATCTCATCTCCTACTTCTGGTGTTCCGACTGATAGGGGCATAGTGGAGACTGCACGCTTAGAGTGAAGTGTCTGCTGCACTCCTTGGATCTCTATCTCAATCCAAATGTACATCTCCTCTTGTTTAGTCTCTTGCTTCTCTACTATCTCCATCGCAACATCATTCAGATCTAAGATGATGAAGTTGAAGTCGTTTCGGGTTAGTGTGGTCTACAGTTTAGTCACGACAGCTTTGGAATTATTCTGGGAAGAAGGTTTCTGAGGTGAACCCTTCCTCTTCTTCAAAAGCTCTGCTTTGTCTCTGTGCTTCTGTTCGACTTCTTCTAACTCTTCACCATCACCCTCTTGCTCTGGCGTGATGGAAGCAGTCTTCACTGAAGCACTGCTTAAGTCTTGCACTTCGCTAATCTTCTGTTGCATGCTAGGTCCGGGTATATCCTACGCAGCTTATGGACTATCTACATTAGATATCTCCGTAGGGTCAGCTAGAACAAGGAGGTCCACTGACCATTCCTTTGTGATCTCCTCCAGATCTTCTTTTGTTAATCTATAATAGGACTGTAACTGTTGCTTGTGCTCATCAACGCGCGCTGTGATGTAAAGAAAATGTCTGTCTGCGCTGAACTTCATCAGGGGCTGAAACCTGTAGAGGGTGTTTAGAGTGATGCTCAATGTAGACTGGATAGATACTTTCAACTGATTATAATATGAATGAAACACGACATTTGACTGCCATTGTTTTTTCATGTCGTTCGAGTACCACAGGATACTAAACTTCATAGCCAACGGTTCAAATGGCTCGATGTCTGGGAAGGTCACACCTTCCAGTATCTCCCATGCAATGAAAGCAATCAGGATCAGGAGCCAACTGAAATGGAACTCATATCCTTGGTCCTGGGCTTCTCTACAGTCAAGCTCGAGCTAGTTTACCAAGTATTGCACCCCCTGTTGGCCCTCCTCGCACTTTCCTGCAAGGTCTACTACAAATCCAATGACTTGGGTTGGTTGGTTCTTGCGAACTAACTTTCCTGTGATCAACTGACAGGTGAGGCATACTGCGCCATTCTAAATAGAGGCTACCTTGTAGCCGTGCGTGACCTTCTCAACATTGCCGTAAGTCTCTTTTATCTTCTGTGATAAGGCTCGGTCTATGGTCTTTCCAAGGTAAAAATCATGTGGGTTAGGGCCTTGCATGCTCAGCCCGGTGATACGATGGATCAAGGTTGGATCCACTGTGATACATCGGTTCAACCATAAATATCCTCCATGGTAACAGGATAACAACAACTTAACACATGCATTCACTTCTTGATGTTATTCGAAGTGAGGGATCTTCATAACATTAAGCAGGGTAGACTGTGTGAGGTTATGGGTCCAAGGCTGGGGGATAATCTTTGAATTCTTGCCTTTCGTCCTGGTCAGATACTTATGTGGGGTGAGCTTACTGTAAGCTTTACGGTCTCCAAGGTTGAAGTCACTAAACTTCAGTGCTGCTATCTTATCCTGGTCTGTGCGAACTACACATATCCCTTTCGGGAGGTACACAGTGACCAAGGCATAGTCAAAATATCTAGGCACACTATCTCTATTCACTGCACCACTCAAAGGAGGTATATACGCAGGTAAGATGCTTGGAATCAACTTAACATTCGTGAGGTTGTCTCTATGCTTTGTTCTCGCCTCTGTCATGATTCTGGAAGTTCCTGCTCTGCGAGCAGTCGATGGAGAAACTTGGAATCCTCCTATTGATGATGCTTGCACACCAACAGACATCCTTCTTTCCGACATGACTTTCTCGGTCCTAAGATCAACGAGTACTTCCTTTGGAGATTCTTCAAGTGCGCTAGGCTGCTCGGACATACGTGCTTGGGGTTAATAATATCGGGTTCACAAAGTAATGTAGACATGAAAATAAGATGGAAAGTAAGGGTGTAATGATCATTGGACAATCTTAACCAAGGTTGCGAGCTCAAATTCTTGATTTGGAAAAAGTGTTCTTCGTGCATGGCGCAACAGGATAAATAGGAAACTCAACAATAGATTGCTTGAAATGGGTATGAGGCTTCATTAACTCTTGTTCTGTTCGTAATGGCACAGTCCAATGGTCAGGTGGCTAGCCATATATGTTTTTACAGCTGTTCGGAGCATCAGTCGAATGGATATATCATCCCCAATGACTATATTGCTTTTCCACGATGAAGTGACCTATGCCACTATTCTGATATCTCGACGAAGTTCAAATTCTGCAAATTTTCCTTTTGCGAGGCTCCCTCTGAAACCTTTTGTAATTTTTCAATCTTATCCCTCTTCTTACTTAGCTTCCTAGCCTTCTTTCCAATGAGCTTCGTCTCAATATTCTTCTTTCCATTCTGATTCTTATCTTCTTTAGATATAGTTACTATGCGTTGTTGAGAATATATCAGAGTTAACATCTCTTTTTCTTATGGAGTAAGTACTTTAGTCTTCTGAGGGTATGCTAGCAGTCTTGCAACTTCGACATCAGAGTCTCTAGGGTCAAATAGCTTTGATCCGTTCTCCTGTTCTTTAATCAATCGAGGGACCTTTTTGGTCATGAAATATTTTAACTCTTGTTTCTTCTGTTCCAAGGCTTCTTCTTCTTCTTTTCATCTGGCTTGATCTATTTCAATCCAAGGTTTCCCTAGTAACATGGTAAACATGGCGCTGGCTTCAATACATTTGATAATCTCAAAATCTTCCTTTATCAAAGTTCCATTGACAGTCGTAGATATCTGTGCAAGCCTCCCACATAAACTTACCAACTTCCCTTTGAATAGGCATATTCCTCCCAATGAAGGGATCATAGCAGGATTCCCTATAGCTTCCCAAGTTATTTCTGGCATAATATTCACTTGTGTCTCTTCATCAAGAACATAGTCAATGTCGAAGTCCCCTATTCTTTCTTCAATGCATTCTTTTTCTTTGAAAATATCTGATAATCTGACATGTCGGTGGTCATTCAGTGTCTCTTTCATTTGTATCAATACTTTCTATGATTCTTGTTGGGCTTCTACCTTTTCTGGATCTGCCTTAGGGTTTTCTTGATTCAGATTCATTCCTTCAAGCTTAGAGATCATTCTAGGGAAATCCAACACTTCATGGTCCATAGATTTACAACAAAGACAACTAGGTCTTCTTCCAGGGAATTCCTTAGCAAGATGTCCTGGTCCTCTGCAACTGTAATAGAGGGTCAATCCTCTCTTTCTTTTAAATGATCCCCAGATCCCTTTATACTGTGCACTAGGATCATAGGAGTTAACCTGCAACAAATTCTTTCTAGGATCCTGCATCCATTTGTTAGTCCAAACATTCTTTCTATGCATATGTATAACATATCTTTCATTATTCTTATCAGATCTATTCATATCAAACCTTCTTTCGTCTATTAACACCCTAGCTTTCAAACTAGGATAAAACCTATCAGATATACCTAGATCCATAATCTAGAAACACAAATTTCCACTTATATTACTTTTACAGAGCACATAGCTTTCAGATATAAGACTTCTTTAACAATTATTACCTTTATCAGAGAACAAAGCTTACAGATCTTACCCTTTTCAATCATAACTTCTCACTTTTACCTTCCTTGGAGCACAAAGATTTCAGATCCTACTTCTTCTCTACAAATTTGACCTTCTTTCTTTCAGATCTAGCCTTCTCTCTTTAGATCATGACTCTTTCTCTCAGATCTAACCTTCTTTATTTAGTACAGAGTTTCACAGATTAAGTAGAATACTGCGCACTAGGGCACAGATCTACGCACAGAGCTTTCACAGTTTCAAGATGGATCTTTGCACATAGCTTCCTCTTTCTTAGTTCCCAACAATCACAGTTTCAAGTCCTGACAACGGAACCATTTGTTGGCACAGAGGCAGACCCAGGGTTCAATGCTCAAGAGCGCACCAACAAATCCCTAACTATCGACACTTTCAGCAACACCTGCGAAGCAGATGAAGTCTCACCCAAGGTAGAGGCAGGGGTGGTTGCAGGACTCAAGTGTCTGCAACCTTTGTTGGGACATAGATCTATGATTATATTGTTTACAGAGAACTTAGCATCAATATATTATCAATATTGAACCATTAATCTACTTCACAGATAGCACAAAGCTTCGCAACGTTCACTTAGTTCTAAGGTATTTTAGCATTTAGCCATAGTAAAACAAATTAGATCTGGCAGATCAACACTAAGCACATTCATACATGTCTAATAAGCACAAAGCATAAGCATATCTATCTAAACATGTCCAAGCAGTTATAAAAAGAAGGGATAAACACATCAAGTCGAAGCACAAATCATAACACATAGTATTTACGTGGTTCACCCCCACCCTGGGGCTACATCCACCAAATCTTCTTCTTTATTGTCTTCAGTCAAATAGGTTACAAGCACAAATCCACCAAAACCCTACTCCGCATAGGACATGAGATCTGCGCACCTCACTAGATCCTCCTTCCCTGAGTATCTGAGCACCCAGTCTCTTACAAACACTCGCACTTAACACTACAAGTTCAACAGTATGAACATAGCCTACTCAATCACATAAATCACTTGCACATAGAAATATTTACCATCACATAGATGCATTCTACTACTTACATCACCTAACTTACTTATTTATACATACAAAATAGGCCTAAACATGGGAAAAGCCCATGGGCCGACATCCCATTCCTGTTACATTATCCCAAAAACCCAAAAAGGACCTAAAAGTGGAACGAGATTCCACAATATCCGCTTCGTCTGGTGCTCCATCTTCGACAGGCTGTCTAAGTCCCAAAAATGGTCAAGCATGACAAATTATCTCCCAAAACTTGGTCAAGGGCCAACATATCTCCTTCAACTCCTTCTCTATTATTTCATACAACGTCTCCTGCTTCGCTCCATGTCTCTGCAAGATATCCTATGAATCATCTTCAATGGCCATGATGATTAGACTGACATCATCCTCTGTGAGCACATTCTTCGACTGGGGTTTATTGGCACGAGTATTTTTTCTTGCCAAAGGTTTCTATGGAGAAGCCTTCCTTTTCCGCGAGCCTCTGTTCCAATAAGGGGATCCTGAGGCAGTGTAGCTACACCTTCTCCTTTATCCCCTCCTCCTTCTCTATTTACTTCATCTCCTCCTCCTCCTATAGGTGAGTCAGGCACACTTTCCTCTGAGGCATTTCCAGTATCTATGTCTTGGAATTCCTCTTTTTTCTTCTTTTTCTTCACGCTAGTTTATCTGTCATGCTCGACCCGGGTCACCAAAGGGATTCCTATGATGTCAGGGTCAGAGAGTTTTTCATCTTCAACTAGTAAAAGGAACTCCACTGACCATTCTTTGGTGATCTCCTCCATGTCTTCGTCGGTCAGCTTATAATAGGACTGTAGCTCTTCCTTATTCTCATCCTTGCACGTAGTGATGTAAATAAAGTGTCGATCAGCATGGAACTTCACTAGCGGTCTATACTAGTGCAATGTGTTCGATGTCATTCATGTAAATGCCTTAATATCACACTCCAGTTGCAGGTATTAGGTGTGGAACACCGCATTTGACTGTCACTGCTTCGACATATCATTTGTATACCACAAGGTGGAGAACCTTGTGACCAACGACTACAATGACTCAACTTCTGGAAATGTCACTCCTTCTGGCATCTGCCAAGAAAAAAATTTGATCAATACAAGTAACCAACTGAAATGGAATTCATACACTTGATCCCGTGCTTTGCGACAATCCTTCTCGAGGTCGTTGATGAGGTAACTCACCTAGTTCATTTGCATTCCTTCTACGCACTTCCCTGCGAGGTCTACTATGAACCCAATGACCTATATTAGACGGTTCTTTCTGATGAGATTTCTAGTTATAATATGAAAAGCAAGGCACACTATGCCATCCTGGATGGAGGCTACCTTGTAGCCTTGCTTTCCCTTTTCTACATCGCCATAATCCTCCTTTATGCACTGTGCTAGGGAGTGATCTAAAGTCTTCCCTGGGTAGAACTGCTGAGGGTCTGGTCCTTGCATGCTCAGTCTTGTGATGAGGTGGATCAATGCTAGATTCACAGTAAAACTCCTATCGAGCCACATATATCCTCTATGGAAGCATGATAGGAGGGGTTTAACGTAAGTGTTAACCTCCTGATGTAGGCCAAATTGAGGGATCTTCATTACATTTAGGATCGTGGATTGCACGAGCTCCTTAATCCACATTTGGGAGACTATGCATGGATTCTTCCCAGTCATCTTCATCAAATACCTATGGGGCACGAGCATCACATAATTCTTCCTGTCACCGAGGTTGAAATCACTATTCTTCAGAGTTGGGATCTATCCCAATCGGGGTACAACTACACGTATCCACTTCGAGATGTATGTAGTGATCAACGTGTACTCAAATTCACGTGGGATGCTGTCATAGTTAATCATGCCAGCCAAAGGTGGTATATAATTTGGAAAAACTGATGGGATCTGCTTCACGTTAGCCAGATCGTCACGGTGCTTGATTTTCTTCTCAGTCGCGGTTCGGCTAGAACGGCATCCAGTTGAGGGAGATGCTTACAGTCCCCCAGTTGACGATGCCTGTATTCCTATAGACATAACTTTCTCAGCCATGAGATCCACGAGAATATCCTCCACAGACTTCTCTAACGCGCTATGTTTTTGCGTCATTCACACTTGTAACCAAATAGATCGGGTAGAAGAACGAACAAGCGAGGTAATCAAATAGATGGCGAGGTATAGAAATCACAACGCGATATACATTTAATTCTTTGTTAGTTTGGATAATTACGGGTGGAAAAAATCAGTCTCGACATAGCGTTCGATGGGTTAAATAAGAAAGCGTCATAACATATTTCTTCAACGGGAAGGATTGCATCCATCAATGAGAATCCATCCATTATGGCATGGTATCAACGGTCCATTTACTCATAAATGTGTTTTCTAGCCATTCCGTGGCGTCATTCTAATGGTTTGGGTGCCTCCAATGGTCATATAGCTTCTTCGTGGTGAAGTCCCATTATGCGCGGTTCTGTCGTTTCGGCAAGGTTCAAGTTCTGCAAATCTTCCTCCTGTGAAGTATTCTATGGAACTTCTTGTAGTTTTTCTAACTTGGCTTTCTTCTTACTGAGCTTCCTTTCCTTCTTTCCTGTGATCTAACTCTCTGGATTCCTCTTTCCATTATTATTCTTATCTTCTCTTAGGGTAGTGACTTTGAGTTGCTAATGAGCTCTTATAGATTATGAGATTAATGTCCCTTCTCTTACTATTTCCGGGGTGTCTATAATTCTTTCTTGCATGGACAGGTTCTTCAAGCCTTCTTGCATTCTTTCAACTTCAATAACTAATTCTCTTTCCCTCTGTTGCTTCGACTTATCCTCTTGTTCTTCTGTTAGTCGCTCTAATTTTCTAGTTATGAAGTTCCTTAGTTCTTGCTTTTTCTGTTCTATAGCTTCCTCCTCTTCTTTCCTTCTGATCCGATCCTTCTGATTCCAAGTCTTTCCTAATAAAAGTGTAAAAGGGGCGATGTTCTCAATAAAATTAATGACTTGAAACTCTTCTTCAGTCGATGTTTCATGAGCGATCATAGGAATATTAGTAATTATTCCACATAGGGTTATCATCTTTCCTTTGAACAAGCCTATCCTTCCTAATGAAGGTATCATTGCAGACTTTCCCAAAATTTCCCAAGTGCTTTCGAGCATAATATTCATGTGTGTTTCTTCATCCAATACACAGTCTATGTCAAAGTCTTCTATTCTTGTAACTATGCGCTGTTTTTCTTTCAAGATCTCTGGTAAACTGATGTCTTTGTGATCATCCATTACTTATTTTAACTGTATTAACATAGTCTCTAACTCTTTTTCTTTATGATTCTTTAACATGCTCTTAGCCTCTTGATTTTCTTCAGAGTTTTCTTGTCTCATGTTCATCTTTTCAACTTTATAAATCATTCTTGGACAATCCCCAATCTCATGACCAATAGCTTTACAACAAAGACAAATATGACTTGTACCAGGGCATTCCTTAGCAACATGTCTCGGTCTTCTGTAGTTATAACATAGTGTCAATCTTCTCTTTCTTTTAAATGATCCCTAACCTTTCCTGTGCTACGCACTGGGATCATAGTGCTGGACCTGCAATCTGCAAAAAATCTTTCTAGGTTTCTGCATCCACTTATTAGTCCAAAAATTCTTTCTGTGCATAGGGATAACATATATTTTTCTATTTTTTTCAAATTTATTTGGATCAACTCTTTCTTCTAACTATGCCCTAACTTTCAGACTAGGAAAAAATCTACCAAACATACCTAGATTTATACTTTCAAAGAAAAAACTTCCACTTATCTTACCCTTACCTGAGCACAAATCTTTAAGATCTTACCTCTTTTCTTTAGATCAGGTTTCTTTCTTTACACAGAGATTTGCAAGTCGAGTATAATACTACGCACTACAACAATAGATCTACGCATAGAACTTTCTCTTTTCTTTAGTTCCCAGCAATCAAAGTTTCAGTCCCGACAATGGAACCATTTGTTGGCACACATGCAGAACCAGGGTTCAATGCTTCAACAACGCACCAACAAAACCCTACTTACTGGCCCTTTCGGCAACACCGACGAAGAAGATGAAGTCTCACCCGACGTAGAGGCAGGAGGGGTTACAGGACTCAAGTGTCGACAACCAAGCTGGGACACAGATTTTTGATTGCAACACTTAGTAGAACACTTAGACAACAATATGCATTAGTTCTTGAGTCTCATTCACATCGCAAATTAAAACCTTATTACAGATCATCACAGTAACAATAAAGATCAAGCACCTTCGATCACTTAGCACATAACATTATCTCAGATCTAGCATTCATTCATCTTTAATACCATTAAGCCCTAAGAAACAACATTATATCCATTCATCATACATTATAATCACAGTACTAAGCAGATAAACAACATAATTCACATTGCACAAAGCACATCAAGACACACGATATACATGGTTCACCCCAGTGTGGGGCTACGTCCACCAAATTCTTCTTCCTCTTTATTAGTCGTCAATCTTCTTACATTCATTCACTTTTGTGGACAAAGCCACAAAGCCAAACTCCGCAGAGGATAGGAGATCTACACACTAGATCATCCTTCCCAAAATAAGGTCAAGGTACAAAGCCAACTCCTTAGTAGCATAGAGCCTTACTTTACATAGCCGTTTTGCAAAAAATAATTTACAAAGCACTTGCACTTAGCTCCACAAGTCTTAACATATTCTTGCACAAATCCAATACTTCTTGCACTAAGCCAATTACAAAATAAAATCGATCCGACTTCTTACATCGCTTAGCTACTTATTTATACATTTTCAAAGAGGCCTAATCATGGGTAAACTCATGGGTCGACTTCCCATAACCCATTACATAAACCCTAGTAAACCCTTTGCTCGGTTCACAAGTCCACAAAATAAGCGAGATCCTGCGATCTCAGCTCCGCTTGGGCGCTCCATCTTCGACCATCTTGTCGAAGTCCCAAAAGTGGTCAAACATGACCAATGTTTCTTAAAAACTTGGTCAAGGGCCAACAGAGACCCATTGAAAGGAGAGAATTAAGACATCTCTCATCAGTCAGGACAAGGTACAAAGAAGGAGCTTCATGATTTGGTGGAAATAAGATGAAGAACATGTTCACGAACCAATGACCTTGTGCATCTTTCTTGTGTGCCAAGTGCAAATAGTACACGAAAAATACCTTCTGAATAGAAACCAATGATGAAAATTGTTGAAAAAGGCAAGGAAACCACCAACAAGGCTAATGGCATCCAAGACATTGCACGAATCCTAATGTGTGAATAGATGTCTTGCTGTCGAACATAAGGGAAACCACCCAGTCAATGACCAATGATGAAATGTCAACTGTTGGGTTCAAGGTTGCCTACCAATGATGAAAGTAGGGCCAGGGTGCATGATATGACTAAAATATCATGTGATTCTAAGAAAAACTGAGGGTATGGCTGACATGCAAAGTCAAGAGTTCTGAGAAGTAGCCGACAGAGGTTGATAGAATTCCTTTGAAAAAGAACATGAGACACATGGAGGACTCTGACAACATAGACCCAATGATGAAACCATGAGATACAAGAGACATCAATGAAACTCTCTATAGGGACTAGAAGAGTAATCATTAGATAGAGAAGACTCTATAATGATCTCATCTTCCTAAGTCCATGCTAATCCCAACATTATGATGATGGATGGACTCAATAATTTTATGTTATGTTCAAAGGCGACACGAGTGTTGCTGATACAAGATAATACTCCCTTCCCGCCCATCTTTTTTTGTTTTTTCATAGACAAAAGAATGCTATGATACAGAGGAGGAAATGAGTGTCACAAGTAAGAAAAAATAGTTCCAGCAGTGGAACATACCTATGCTCAATGCAAGGAGATGCATGCGGGAGATGGACACTCAGGGGAATGTTACCTCCTAGATATAGGGTGACAAATTGTGAAGGATATAAGTAAGGATCTTCTTGGTTGAGGATGCAAAAACTGGTGAGGAAAATAATTTACAATGCAAAGCGAGAACAAGCTATAGGCTCAATATTGCAAGCAAGGGCATGAGATGAAATCACAACTTAATGCCAAAAAATTTCCTTTTTTATGTCTTTTAGTCTACTTGGTGTGAAAAAGGGATAAACTTGTGCCAAATAGATGTCCTTTCAAATCCAATTTACGAGTGTGAAAGAGACAAGTTCACTCATAAATATTTTCACTTTTTGAAAACGAGTATGAAAAGAGCTTAACTAAGACTCATGAACTTTCAAGTCCAACTTGACGAGTGTGAAAGGGACAAATCATTTGACAATATTTTTTCTTTTTGAATGAGTCGGAAAAGAGTTTAACTTAGACTCGTGGATGTTGTTCTAAGCAACATGTAATGGGGGAGGCCAAGGCTCCCATGCATGACTTCTGTGAAAGGTCAACAACTTACAAAGATCTGACACAAGCTTGGGAAAACCCAAATATTTCCTAGTCGAGGAGGATAAAATACTTGCATAGGTTACCTTATATACAATATATCGAAGAATGCCCCTTATCTGGAAGGGTGTAGAAGAAGGAAGTCGAGACTCTACAAGATCATTCCAATCAAAGGAAACCACCCTAGGACTTGGAGTGAGCATACTCGAAGAGAGTAGAATGCTCCCTAGTGAAGAAGGTATAGAACTAGAAATGATAAGGAAATGGTCAAAGGACACATCACCCTCCAAAAGAAGAGTGGGATTGATTGAATATTGCATTGACAATGTCACTTCCTTAGGCTTGTCACTCTCCAAGAGAAGAGTGGGATTAGCCGAATATTGCATCGGCATGACCACTTCTTCAACCATTGGTTGAATAGGATGTGAGATAAAAAGGTCAAGAGATGCATCACCCCCAAAAATAGGAGTCGTGTTGGTTAAAGATTGCATCGACACGACCGCTGGTTGAACAAGATGTGATACAACAAGGTCAAGGGATGCGTTATCCCCTAAAGGAAGAGGGGTGTCAACCAAATATTGCATCGACATGACTGTTGTATCAAAAAAATAAGGTTGGGAAGCCAAAGATGACTCAGAACCTAAAGGGCCCCCAGGAAAGGACCACACTTCTGCTACCACAGCAGTAGTAGGGCACGAACGAGTAATGTAATCTCCTTTGAAAATCCTACAAAGGAACTTGGGATTAGGTATTACACATCTAATATTCTCAATTGTATGAATGCCCCCAGCATGACTTGTAGTGGCTGGTGACAAATATCCAACATGACTTGCAGAGGTTGTTGATTAATTCCCAACATGACTAGTAGAGGTTGGTGATGAATCCCCAACATGACTAGAAGAGGTTGGTGATGTATGTGCAGTGTGACTAGTAATGACAATATTTGTGCTCCCGACATGAATTGAAGTGGCTGGTTGCTGGTATTCAACATGACTAGAAAAGATTGTCGATCAATCTCCAACATGACTAATAGAGGTTGGTGATATAATTCCAGTATGTGACTGACCCTCACAAGACACAGTCGATTAAGGTAGGGTCCAAGGATCATTAAAATAGGAATTAATGCACCTCCTTGTCGAAACAAACCTATTGGACATGGCATAAACGTGGTGACTCAGTGCCGTGAAGTCGAAAGTACCCATAAGGGAAGAATACATTTCGACACCGTTATTCTCAGTTGTCGTGAGATCGGAAGAGTTGGTGATGAATCCCCAACATGACTAGAAGAGGTTGGTGATGTATGTGCAGTGTGACTAGTAATGACAATATTTGTGCTCCCGACATGAATTGAAGTGGCTGGTTGCTGGTATTCAACATGACTAGAAAAGATTGTCGATCAATCTCCAACATGACTAATAGAGGTTGGTGATATAATTCCAGTATGTGACTGACCCTCACAAGACACAGTCGATTAAGGTAGGGTCCAAGGATCATTAAAATAGGAATTAATGCACCTCCTTGTCGAAACAAACCTATTGGACATGGCATAAACGTGGTGACTCAGTGCCGTGAAGTCGAAAGTACCCATAAGGGAAGAATACATTTCGACACCGTTATTCTCAGTTGTCGGCTGAGAATTGTTGATCACATGGATCTATGGTCCAATAGATGTGTTAGGACTAGAGTACGCAAAGGATAACTGGTCGATCGTCAGGATCTTCCCTTCATGAGGAAAACAAAGAGTACAGAAGATGGATGATACGATGGAGACCATAGAATAGGTCAAATTGCGTCCTAGTAATAGATTATAATCTATAGGCGCATCAACTACCTCCACCTCCACCTCTACTGTCTTCCCACCTAACATGTTCGATGACTTAGAAAGAGTCAGAGAATCGAGAGCTTTCCAATAGATCAGGGACATCACACACGTAGCATCGCCTTCATCAACAACTACAAGCTTGATGGTATACTTTGAGTACTCCACGTGGATTTGGAATGCCACATGGTAAGGAAAGTGAGGATTCACATCTGTGACATCAAACTTGATAAATTTTGAGCCACTGGGTTCTAGAGCTCCTAAAGAAGATAGTAAGGCATTCCTCTATGAAGGACACATCTAGAGTACCTCCAAAGCTGACAACGCACAAGGGGTTTGATCCAGGTCCTCAACAATAGAGTAGTTCTGGGTGGCTCTAGCATTTCGATTGTGGGTAGAGTGCTTGAGTAGTCCTTTCAGAATATGAGGCAATGGATCTGGTTTTTCAATCTGTAAATTTGTCTCCAGTGGAGGAGGAGACTCTAGACCAGGAATATCTTGTGAAGAGATATAGTCTTGAGATTGAGTGGCTACATTAACTTTCGCATCAACCATATTGATATACAAATGATCGCCATCTTGCAATGACGGTTTTTGACTCCCACCAGCCACATTTCCGATGTTTTAGGAGCTCCACACCATGTGTTGGTTATGTGGAAAAGGATTCGTCAGCACGACGGGTGTTAGAGATAATATCCTTGCATCTTTCACAAGTTTGGGGCATAAATGGGTAAGGTGATCATCTGTACAAAGATTACATGGAAATTTCACCTTAATGTCTTTCTTGTTTTCCCTCTCCAACATTATTATTTGTCTTCTCACTATTATTGTTTCCCTTGGGTTTATTATTATTTTTCCCACCCTTACGATTATTGTGTCCTTTCTTCTTATTCCCGCCTGGTTGCTGGTTACCATTTGGGTTTTTCAAAGATTGCATGGAGTGTACATCCGCCGACTGAGTGGGGTCTGAAGACACAGATGAAGCTGGCCCTCCTGTAGACAGGTTTAGAGACAACTCTTTCAAATGGCTTGTCACTGATTTTGTGGAGTTTACATTGGTGGTACCTATAATGCCATTGGCATGAGTTCCGGGCTTGCGTCTGGAAGAATGTGGTATAACATCCCAGACTGAGTGTATATCAGATCTAAGTGATGGGATTTAAGAATCGCTTCTTCCTCAGTGGTGACCCTGACAGTAGGAACATCCTTCGAGATAGGAGGGTGAAAAGACTTAAGGAACCATTCTAAAATAAATTTCATGGGTATGGGGGTCTTAATCAACCTCTTCCATCTACACCACTCCTGGATATGATCCAATATATGAGTGGCGGTGTCCTAGTGTAAAGTTGACAAAAGTTCTAGGCCAACATCATAACGAATCGACAATTGAAAGTGGTTAAGGAAGACCAACACCAGCTGACTAAAGGTCCCATATTCTCCCCTAGGTAGCTCAATATACCATTTCGCAACAACTCCAATGAGGGTGCGTTGAAATAATCTTAATCGAATAGAATCATCATTAAGGGAATTCGAGGAGCACCGTAGGTGAAAGGTAGTAACATGATCACTAGGATCCTCACCATTCTTACCTTCAAACTTCAGAATGTATGAAGGAAGCTTGGTGGGGATGGGGGGGCATGTAGGATCATGGCTCATAGGGTCGTTCATCAACTTAGACAATTCTGGAAGATTAAGCGTGGCCAGAAAAGGGAGACGGGGTTGCAGCATATGGCCCCAAGCTCTTGGGAAATACTCTGCTTGAGGAACTACAACCCATCCAGGGTTTTGGTAAGCACCATGGCCTTATCTCATATTATAAGTCCCTCCTCCAGGATGATTCATAAAAAGTTGATTAGGCATCATTCCATTAGGAATGTTCTGTTGGGGGTTATAAAAAGTGCCCCTAATCATATTGGATCCGGGTTGGGGGTTTCCCAAAGCGTGAAACTGACCTCCTCCGAGTGTGAATCCGAAGGATAGGGGTGGATTCATCATTCCAAACGTATTGGTTGGAATCGACACCGAGGAGGTAGGGGTGTAGGAAAAAACTTGAGCAGAAGCTTGTCCGTCGGGTTGGTTGTTCCACCCAGAAGTAAGAGGATTAGACCCAGGGTTAAAATCAGGAATGCCTCCCATATTAGGATTCATTTGATGGAATTGAGAACTACCAAATGGAAAAGGAGTATAAGAAGGTGTAGTTCCCCCAAGCCCAATGCTATAATTAAGGCCAGCAGCTGGTATGGCGTTCGAAAACTGCGAAGTAAAGTTCGGCATACCAGAGGAAAAAAGGACTAGATTCCATAGGGATGGAATGAACATTATAGCCCGGTGAGTGACCAAGAGACCCAAAAGGGTTCGAGGCAGTAGCTTCAACATTCACTATAGGCCGAGCCATAGTAATGATAGGTGCCTCCCAAGAGACCCAAAAGGGTTCGAGGAAAGAGATTGAGCATTCACTATAGGCCGAGCCATAGTAATGATAGGTGCCTCTGGCACTACAACCATTGTGGTTGTAGGATTTGAAGGGGTTCCATTAACTATAGTAAGTGTGGGAGTCAAAGGGATCCTAGTGTTCTGAAGACTAGATTCATTACTCATCCTTGTAGAATCACAAGTCTGAATGGTGGATGTATGTGTACCACGTCTAGTAACTCTATGCCTTTTAGAAGCAAAAGACTCTAAATCCGGTGGTAACTATAACAAGTGATGGGACCAGCGGGGACGTTGATCCGACTACACAATGACTTAAGATTCTAAAGATGAAAAATCAATCCTAAGGAAAACTAGTAATCAAATAGCACACCAAAATTCAAATGACCAATATGCATACAAATGGGGTAAAGTGGCTAAGAGTGGCCTCCCTCTCTAAAGAAGGTATTTCTCACCCAAGAGGGGCATGATACTCCTTGCTAAAGATTAGAGGTAACATAATCAGTTATAAGGTCCCTCATGGGCTTAACAACCAATCGGTTAGATCCCCCCAGAGAGGTAATCCTCCTTAAAGGTTGTTTATTGTCTAACACTTATCTGACCCAGGGTACCTGCAAAATAACCCTTGCATGTAACCTATGTCTCACCTTAGTCAAGCAACTAATAAAGCACTATATAAACAATGCCCAGGCGAGAAATCGTAAGTCAGGTCCACCTTATGGGCACAATAGAAAAGCCTGAAACCTTGAAAGTGTTGTCTCTCATGGAAGTAAAGGCACTAGAAATATCCCTAGATATGAAAAGATCCCCAGAAATATATCTGACACTAAGAAGTTATCATGGGGATATCCCTTCAACCGAATTCACGCGACCTCATGATTAACTCCGGTGTGAGCGGAGCCTCCTGATATTACCAATCATACAATGGATTTCTCCACTCCCTATCTTAGACACATATGTCAATTTAATTTCCTTGGAGAATTTTACTCACAAAAATCCTATTCCAAGGCACTGAATCCTAAGCTAGTTTGTGTACCCTAGAAAATAAAATCATAACTAGTCAATTTTAAGTTATAGCATTAATTTTAGTGGTCGTGATTTCTCAAAAAGGTATGGTAGTGAAACTCATGATGTTATGACTCTGCAAGAAAAGTAAATATGAA
>CBVK0100485846.1:0-18124 GCA_900067695.1 Picea abies
ATACAATTTCCTAAATCCTGATCTGCGACATAAACAGGATAATTATTCGGATTCAATGGGTCACTTACTGTATATGCCAACCTTGTCTCTCTGTACAAGAGGGTAAACTATCCACCGAATATCGGGATTATAGCGTATGTCATGTCAAGTTGAAGGGATTCTCCCAGTTTGGCGCCCCAAGACCTGGATAACAACATGCCATACTTTGGAGGTATATCAACAAAAACCACAACCTCAGAACACTTTTTACAGGAATCTACGCAAGATTAACCACTAAATATTTAATCATGCCCACACATTTAACTTTATCGAATCAAAACAATATAAATCTCCGTATGGTCGAGTAATTTCGAGACCAAGCCTATCCATAATACCTCTGGGCATCACATTATGGGAAGCTCCAAAATCCAACATACAATTATGAAGAAGATGATCATGCATAGTTAGGGTAATGTTAAAAGGAGCCATAATATCTCTGGCACCTTCAAAATGTGGACCAAAAATTATATTCGGTTTATCATCTTCTAAATTTATGACATTGGCCTAACTTTCAGTATTCGAAAAATTTATCATTTTAGCAATTTGTTTTCTATATGTAGGGTTTTTTGCCAATTCAACTAGAGGTACAGGGATCTTGATCTTATTAATCTCTTTCTCTAGATTGAAATTTCTCATTGTTTTATTGACTTCTTTGGTTTGGATTTCTATCTCTTTTTTCTGATTTATCGGTTTGTGTTGCTTTTGTTTCAGTCGGGTTTGTTTTTAGATTCTGGGTTCTCACTACTTTTGTTTTAACATTCTGTGTCTTAGCTAACAGTGAATCTATCTCATTATCTTTTCTCTTTGACAAAATTTTCTTTGGTTGAGTAGTTGTGATATTTCTATTTCTAGGCCTCAGATTATACCTCTGTTGAAGTTCGTCCATTATATTATCAATGATTCCTTGATAATCATATTCCTCTGTATTATTTATGCTTTCATAATGATTAGACCAATATTCTGTATTTAGAGACTTTTCATAATCTTGTTTTGTCAAAAAAGGTTCTCAGCAATCATCACCAAGATTATTCATATCTTCTTATAACTCCTCAAAGTTTCCCAGGTCCTCTCCTCCTATAAAATTTTCATTCTTAAAGGGGGCCTGAATCTTTTGATCTTCATTCTTGATCTGTATTTGTTGGATTTTAGGATTAGGATTTCTTCTGAAATCTTTTCTAGGGAACTGATCATTCTTAGATTGGTCCAATTCCATTTTCGAGATTTTATTTGACAATTCTTTGATTATTTTTTCCATGTCATCCATCTTATCTTCCGAGGACCTCCCAGATCCGGAGGGTCTTGCTTGTTCTTTGTATCGTCTGATTTCTTTATTTCTCGGTTAGAATTTAGCTTTTAACTTCCCTAATGCCATCATATTTGACTCAATTTATACAACATCATCCTACATTTTAGTGAGATTGACATATCTTTTTTTTCTCAACAATAGAGAGAAATTCGGATCAAAAGCCCCAACAAAAGCTACTTTCGTTGCAGGTTGGGAAGGTTTAACCTCAACTGGAATCTTATTATACAATTTATTAAATCTTTGAGTAAACTCAAGAACTGTTTATGAATTTTTCTTTCTTAAAGCTCCAAACTCGGTTAGATAATAAAGGTGATCTTTTCTTTCCCCCCATTGTCTAATAAAGGCACTTTCTAACAATGGAATCTGTTGGCAATCCTCGGAACCAGGTTCTTATATGTCCTTCAAAGGTTTGAACTAGAAGCCTCGAATAAAATTCCTTGTGCTCAAGGCCAAGGTTATCAGCGAATTGATCGAAGACAATTATGTGCTCAGTTGTGGTTAAGTCTCCCTCTCCGGTGAACTTTGGCAGGTTTTTCATATAGTTTTCAGGTAAATCATGGAGGGGAACTGGGAGGACCAAAGGAGCATACATAGTAGCTACTTTAGAGAAAATTATAGGAGGAAGGGGCGGTCCTTGAGTGCCTCCTCCTTCTCCTCCTCCTCCAACACCATGTCCAGTACCTCCGACAGCAGCTCCAACACCACCTACTCTGGCTGAAGCCATTGATAATTTAAGAGATGAAACTTTGGGATTATAGGATGGATTTTCAAGAATGTGTACTGACCTTTTATCCCCTTCAGGATTAAGAGAAAAAGGTTCAGGAGACAGAAAATATGAAAAAAAGGGAAAAGGGAAATGAGGGCTAGGTTCTTTGGATTTATAAGATGTATAAATAGAAGAACCAACAGGAGTCAAGTCAGAGTATAAGATGTCTTCTTCAAAACTTCAAGAGGTTGGAAGATTGACTTCAAAAACTGATGAAATATCAATTGAAGCAGGTATTGAGATGGATTTTTTACCTTTATTGGTAAAGGAGACAGTTGGAACAGTCTCAAATTTAATCTCGGGTGAAACCAACTCGGGTTTTAGGGTTTCGACTTCGATTCTAACAGTAAATGTTTCTTCAGAAAAGACTTGGGTAAAATATTCTTGCAGAGTTAACTACTCAAATAAAACCTTAGTATTAGATTTTTGTTGATAAACTTTACTTGCTGACGCATTAGTCTTTTTAAGGTATCTTCTTGGTTTCCAAAGTTTTTCAGGGTCAGATACAGGAGAAATCTGCGTATCATCTGGATTCTTTCTGGTATTTCTTTGACTAAATGTCAGTTTATTAGTTGTGGAGTCGCCAAGTGAAAGATAAAAATTATCCTTATAATGTATTCAATATTTTTTCACTATCAAAGAGAGAAACTTACCAATGTCGTTCTCCCAGGGAAAAAAAACTTTGTTTCTCTGTCCCTGGGAACAACGCCAAAAATATGTTGTTCCTGAGTTTATACTTAAGGCTTCAAAGTATAATGTCAAGGCATCAAGAAATAAAGGAAGTTTTAATGTTTGTGTTTTCTACCTATGTTAAGATCGGAAGAGCACACGTTTAGTCTTTTGAAAATATATTTATACAAGAGGTTCTCAACCCTAGGCAGTTGGAATTCTTGTTATTCCTAGATAATAACGGTTACAAAATGAAAACCTGAACCGTTTCATTTGGTTCTTCTCTATCTTTTTCTCATACTGGCAGAAACAGATATGTACATGCTACTTGATTGATTCTTTGAAGTACTTTGTTTTCCTCGCTCAAGACATTCTACACACTTGCTTATCAATTGTACTACTAGTCTAGAAAGTTTTGTCCCATATTTTTCCTCAAAAAGATACAACTTCTTCTGTAATTGTGGCAACCTATCTTCTATCCTTTTATCTTTAGAAATCATTGACCATAACTGTAAATTTGGCTTTACCAACCATCTATCTATTTGAGTGATGTCAAGCTACTTTAGCTGTGAGTTTTCATCCTGAGCTTCCTCTAAGATTTCTTTGACGTCAAGTTGATTCTTTACAATATTGGTTTGTCCTAGTACTTCAGAACCATCATCCTTTGCGAGGCCTAGTGATTCTTTATTAATAAAATGAAAAACCTCTTCAAAATCCTCTTTTATCTCCTTGGTCGTTCTTTTACTCTCGGCTATATTGGCCTCCCATGTATTTAATATTATATCACCTCTGACCTGTTCTGCAACAGTCAATCTGGGAGTTACCGATATTTCTTCTCTAGCCGATGACACGACCGCTTCTTGAAAAGTGGTCCAGGCTGCAATAGCATCTCTTTCCTTGAAACCAATATTATCCAAAGATTGGTTTAATTCTCGAAAATGATTTTGGATGATTTCTACCTTAGTAAAAAGGCTTTGTTGTGTTATTTCCAGTTTCATTAGAACTTCCAATGCTTGATCTTGCAACAATGCTATATCCAAAACCATTTTCTCAGTGGAACTAACATTGTCTTGTAATTGTTTTACCAACTCATCTTGTTGCATAGTCCATATTTCGCTCACTTGCATATTATTATGCATCTTAGCAAGAGTATACTTGAGCAGTTGGATTTATTGTTTATCACTAGCTCTAGCTTGTTAAAGTCCTTTATTGACTTCATCTCTGACATTCTTTTATGTAGTCCTTATTTGATTTTGCAACTAACTTATCATGTGATTCTTCTGCTTCAATTTTTCTTTCAGATTTTGCCCAAAGAGCCTGCTACCTCTGTAGCAAAGTCTTATTCTTTCAAATTTTGTCCATCCAATAGTACTCTGTCCTTTTTGACACTTACACCTTCTTTCAGGTGTATTTCTTTCTTCACCACAACTTTCCTTTTCTTACTAAAAAAGAAATCGGAAGGAGGTATCTCTTCAATAGGAATAGGCGTGAGATCTCCTATGAGTATTACCTCTACATTAGGATTTCCTCTGGTGAACTGTAATGATGTGACAACCTGAATGGAGCTGCCAATGTTTGTAGATAACTATTTTCCGATTCCATCTGTAGTTGATTTATCTGATCAAGACGTTGGCCTAGATTCGCCTTTCACTAGACAAACTGTCTGACAATATCTTGGCCCAGTCAAAAGAATATCCTTCCGCTACTGTGTGTATAATGGGTACCCATGGTAGAAAGAAATAGGTTGTGTTCTCTTTTCCATAGAGTCTACAAATCATTATGTCTATATACATGAATTGCGGTTCTAGCGATGAGATTGAGTATGTGCCATGAGAATCGACTTTGAACTTTTCAGGGCATGAACACCAGTCCTTGATCAAGTCAGAAAGACTCTTTCCATATTGATCACACTCCTTGTTAAAATTCACTAGAAAAATGGCATTGTAAGTGAAGTTTGGTGTTGAAGATAGTTTATACATCACATGTATGTGTTCCGGATGAAATGACCCAACAATTACCTTATGAGAATTGAATATAGTTCTAGTTGGGATATCCACATGATCTAGTGCCCATCCAATCATGTCATTATATGGTAAAAGCCTAGGCCTTGTTGCTACCTTATGCAACTCTGATTGAGCAATAATATTGTATTTGGTAGATAAGTCTTCTTTTTCGTTGTCGCATGAATCATCAAGGCAGTTTACCACTTCGTACTATAGGACATTGAAAACATGTGTCCAGTTTTTAACTATGTCTACACTTCTGGGCGAGGTGTCGGAGGACACCTATGAACTCTTGCCCGAACTCTCACCAGTTGATTTAGCTTCTTTTCGTGGCGACATGGTAGTAGTTCTCATAAACCTGTTATTTGTCACAGAAAATGCACAGAACTGAGTATCCCACTAAGCAAGTTCTACCAAAACGTGAATCTAATTAAAAATGAGAAAGTCTTTCTTGCCTTAGACGCATCGACCTACATATACCTTCATTGACAATGCGTTTAATTCTTTTAATAAAACTATTTGGGAGTTAAAGAAAGATCTTATTTGAGATCATTTCCCTAGGATGGCCATTTAATGTCATTAATGATCAATATTTTGTGATAGGGAAAGTACGAAATAAATTTGAAATCACCCGTATTGAAAATTGACATAAACTCAAAAGTTAAATAATAATGCTTTATTTTGTTAATAAATCAAGTTTACATCATTAATTACTTATGTTTAACCTTAATCCTTTTCGGGGTTTCGGGTCCCGAGTTAATCTATTTCAATTCAAGATATGATCCCCGAATCATGAAATCATGATTGATTAATTAATATTAAGCATCTTTAACTTTTGTAAATAATCATGATTATTTAAGGGTTTTGTGACTTCGAGTATCAGGATTTTAAGTTATCATTCGAGGCAGGATTCCTGAAATGTAAAGTTGGAATAAGGATTAATTATCCTTAATAATTTTAATTGTTTAATTAACCGGATTTAACTTAATCTAGTTTCACGACTTTGCATATCATGACTTTGGGGTTCTTTATATGTCTAACTATTAGTATTGTGAAACCCCGAAACCCAACACTTTGAAGGTTGTCTTAGTGATTTGACTTTTTAATGAAAGGGCAGCTCCATAACTTTTAAGGATTTCAGATCATTAGATTAATCGGAAGACTTCATCGATGATGGTATCCAAGTATGCATTTATCCTTATTTAAACAAGAATGAGACTTATTTAAGTCTAAAGTTTTAGAAAAATATATATGCTTCAATAGATAATTTTCATCATTTTTTGTAAGGGAGACAAAAGATCCAAAGGCCCGAAGCCTCAGAGTGAATCTACACTGCAAATCACTAGGAGAAGTGTGAGTCATCGGATCCTCGAGTGGTTCAGTGATTCGAAACTCCGGGATATGTTGATTTTTTTTGTGCAAAGTGAAGAATTCCCCGAAGTTGCGAGCTCCAGAGTAAATATGGAGCGTTGGCTGTCGGGGACACATGTCCACATATTATCGTGTATTCGAGAGTCTAGTGATCCAGAGGATCACGAGTGAAAAATATTCAGGCATGAAAAGGCCTAAAGTCCTGAAGCCCAGAGTCAATCTGGGTTGTTCATTATCAGGGACATGTGGACCATGGATCTCTGCCCTTCACCAGTTTGGCATTCGACAATTCGAGAGTCTAGTGGTGATTATGAGCTAAAAGTCCAGAAGCCTAGAGTTCTAGAGTAGATCAAAACCATTGGTTGTTGGAGAAGTGTGGACCATTGATATATGAGCCCTCCAGGAATCCTCTGATTCAACATTCAGAGGATTTGAAGCATTGTGTTGGCAGATCTCCTGAAGCCCGAAGTCCCGAAGCACCAGTCTGGGAGTTCGCCAGTTAGACGTTCGGGGGATTTGGGGTGTATTGTGGGAAAAAATATGAAGCTAAAAGCTTCAGAGTGCTGAAGTTACTTCTTCTAAAATATTGAGCCTCAGGTTATAAGCCCGAGGTCATGTGGAAACTCCGTTGGAGTAAAGGGACCCTTGTGAACCTGATTTTTCACATAGTTAAAGGATAAAAGGCATGTTGTAAAGGATTATAAGGGTTGTGTGGGGACTCGAGAGCCTCTTCGACTCCTGTGTAAATCGATCCTAGATTGGGAGATCATACGAGCCGCAGGGTTTTTTTCATCAAGTGGTATTAGAGAAGGAATAATATATGATAAAGGAAAATTTAGAATCATACCACCAAGAAGACACAGGGATAGACCTATGATCAATGTAGACATGGAGGAATCAATGAGACAACTTCATGCAAGGTTGGATACCATGGAAAATACACAATGGAGAGCACCAGAGACTGGTGATGTCAATGAATCTGAAAGTGAATATGTAGAAGAAGAAGAAGAAGTTGAAGGAGAACAAGTAGTAGAGGAGTGAGTGTTGAGAGCTGATGTCAAGATGGGACCAGAGAAAAAATGGAAGTCCTAATGTGTGAAGGTAATTTGAATGTAGAAGAACTGCTTGACTAGAGAAGTTCTTTAGACAAGTACTTCGACTATGAGGAGATTGATGATGAGAAGAAGGTAAAGTATGTAGTGAATAGATTGAAGGGACATGCAAATTTATGGTGGGATGAGCTGCAAGCTGACACAAGGAGGAAAGGTAAGTACAATATTGAGAGCTGGGATAGAATGGTAGCTAAGCTCAAGGCTAAATTCATACACAAGGATTATCAGCTGAATCTGTTCAGAAAATTGCAGAATATGAGACAAAAAGGTTTTTCGGTGAAGGATTATACTCCAGAGATGATAATCAGAATGAAAATTTATATTAAAATGTAGAAACATGGGCTAATCTTACTAGTCCTTAATATGCAAAATGTAAAATCTTTGGCAATAGTTTTGAAAAAATATTCAAATTTCTAAGGATTTTATATAGTTTCTATAAAATATTGAAGATTTTTAAGGTAGAATAATGTTATTCATCTCATAAAACTCTATAGTTTTGAAAAAATATTCAAATTTCTAAGGATTTTATATAGTTTCTATAAAATTTTGAAGATTTTTAAGGTAGAATAATGTTATTCAATGGAATTTGGGCAAATCATTTTATAAAAAATGGAAATTGGCAAATATTTTTTTGGGAAAAACCATGGAAAATTATCCCAGTTTCAAAATTTAGCCCCTAAAATCATGTATGGTATACTGAAGAGTTTTATGAGATGAATATAAGGGTAGGACATAGGGAGAATGATAAAGAGAACTTTTCTAGGTATATTAATGGATTGAGGTATGAAATATAGGATGAGATTAGTATGATGACGATGAAAACTATAGAAGATGCTTATCAGGTATCCCTAAAGGCAGAAGAAAAACTGACAAGAAAGTAGAGTCAAAGAGGTAGGGGAGAGAGTCCTAACAGAGGAAGAGGAATCACCAGAGAAAAATTCCATAAATTCAGGGGAGAAGCTGGAGGATTTAACAGTCAGGCAGAGAGAGGAGGATGTTCTAGAGGAGGATACTCTAGAGGAAGAAATCCATTTCCAAGAGGTAGAGGAAGAGACAAAGGAGGAGAAATGAAGTGTTATGCTTGTGGGAAAACATGGCACATGTCTTGGGAATGTCCTGAAAGGAAGAACACAAGAGTTAAAGAAGCTCACATTTCTGAGGCACAACATAACAATGTGGAGACAAAGATGAAGGTAGAAGAAACTAAAGAAGGAAGATCGGTCATGACGAGGAAATCTCTCATAAAGACATAGAAAGAGGTACGAGAACCAATTCAGAGAAATAGTCTGTTCATAATTGCTTACAAGACTAAAGACAAAGTATGCAAGGTGATCATAGATAGTGGAAGTAATAACAACCTAGTATCCACAAATATGGTGGAAAAGTGAAAGTTGGAAACGACAACACATCCGAGTCCATACAAGGTGTCATGGTTTTAGAAAGGACATCAATTTATGGTAAGTAGACAGTGTAAGGTTGAGTTTAAAATAGGTAGTTACAAAGATGAATTTTTGTGTGATGTCATACCTATGGATGTTTGTCATGTTTTGTTGGGGAGACCGTGGAAATATGATAAAAATGTCATACATGATGGGAGGAAGAAAACTTATACCCTTCATAAAATGGGTGTAATAACATCTTGTTGCCAATAGAAGATAAGGGAGTCAAAGAGGAGGCTAGTCCTAGTATACTTCTAATGAGTGGGAGGGAGCTCTTAAAATAAGTCAAGAAAGACCAACAAATGTAGTTTGTTGTTATAGGCAAGTCAAGAGTCATCCTTACAAGTGCATCTATGAATGATTTTCATGTGAAATTTCAGGAGTTATTGGATGATTTTGTTGACATTGTGGTGGATGAGTTACCTCATACTTTACCTCCCATTAGGAGTATCAATAACCATATTGAACTTATTTCGAGAGCAAGTTTGTTGAAAAGAAACTTGTAGATTGACCCCTCAGGATAATGAAGAGGTCAAGGAGTAGGTCTAAGAGTTCTTGGATAAGGGTTTGATCAAAGAAATCTTGAGCCCGTGTGCAGTACCAACTGTGTTGAGTCCAAAGAAGGATGGAGGTTGGAGAATGTGTATTGATTATAGAGCCATCAACAAGATAACCATAAGGTATAGATTTCCTTTACCCATAATGGATGATTTCATGGATTGTTTGAGTGGAGCTAATTATTTTTCCAAGACAGACTTGAAGAGCAGTTATCATTAGATACGAATGATAGAGGGAGATGAATGGAAAACAACATTCAAAACAAATGAAGGATTGTATGAGTTGCTTGTTATGTCATTTGGCTTAACAAATTTACCAAGTGCATTCATGAGGTTAATGAATGAAGTGTTCAAAGATTTTATTGGGAAGTTTTTGATTGTTTATTTGGATGATATTCTAGTTTTCAGTAAGACTGAAGAGGAGCATTTAAGACACTTGAATATGGTGTTGAGAAGGTTGCAGCAAGAAAAGTTGTTGGTGAATTTGAAGAAATGTTCTTTTATGAAGAAAAAAATTGTGTATTTGGGATTTGTAATCTCTTCAAATGAATTGAAGATGGATCCAAAAAAGGCAAGGGCTATAAGAGAGTGGCCTTCTTCAAGACGTGTGTTTGAAGTAAGAATTTTTCATGGGTTAGCGAGCTTTTATAGAAATTTCATTAGGAATTTCAACAGTATTTGCGCACCCATACTAGATACTATAAAGAAGGAGTGTGGTTCTTTTGACTGGACAAAAGAAGCCAAGAAAGGATTTAGAGTGTTGGAAGAAAAGATAATAGAACAACCTATTTTATTTCTGCCATAATTTAAGAAGACTTTCAAGGTCAAATGTGATGCAAGTGGAGTGACCATTGGTGCAGTTTTAAGTCCATATGATAAGCATGTTGATTATTTAAGTGAGAAACTAAATGACGCTAAGAAGAAGTATTCGACATATGAAAAGGAATTGTATGCTATAATTTAGTCTTTGAAAAGTGGAGACATTATCTCATGCCAAAGTAGTTTATTTTGTATACTGACAATCATGTTATGCATTTTATAACTAGACAAGAGAAATTGAGCTAGAGACATACAAAATGGATAGAATTCATGGAAATTTTTACTTTTTTCATTAAGCATATTAATGGTAATTCTAACAAAATTTGAAATTCTTTGAGTAGGAGATGTTTAATCATGTAGAAATTTCGAGTCGAGACTTTGGGATTTGAACACCTCAAAGAGATGTACAAGGAAGACCCAGATTTCAAGGAAGCTTGCAAAGCATGTGAAAAACCTTTGTTGAGGGATAGACATCAATGGATGGATTATATGATCCAAGAAGGAATGTTATTCAAAGGAAGTCAATTATGTATCCCAAGATGCTCAATCAGGGATAATTTGTTGAAGGAGAAACATAGTGGAGGATTAGTTGGACACTTTGGCCATGATAAAAGATATGCGTAGTTGATTTCTTCATACTATTGGTCGGGTATGAGGTTTAATTTAAACAATTTCATGGACAGATGCAAAATTTTTCAGTATGCTAAAGGAAATAAACAAAACAAAGGATTGTACCAACCATTTCTTATTCATGACAGGCGATGGGATGTTGTAAGTATGGATTTTGTTCTGAGATTTCCAAGAACCCATAGGGGAAATCATTCAATCTTTGTGGTGGTTGACATATTTTCAAAGATGACACATTTTATACCATGTCACAAAACCAATGATGCTACAAGTGGACCAAGGCAGTGGATTGTGAATCCACCACATGCGGGTTCAATTCCCATCATTCGCCCATAAAATAAGAGAAAAAAACAGGCTGGATTCAGTTTCATTTTCCTATTTCAGTGAAATAATTTCTATCCATGTATTATAATGGTATTGGTTGGTTGACACGAGTTTTCAAAGATTGTTGAGATTCCTTGTCTTTGAGTAACTAGGTAAATTATATGTTAATTATCTCTGTGTTTTATGCATGTGTATGCATCTAAATGGCTTGTCGAATGAATCCTTAATGTTTATTTAAGTTTCAATTGTTTCTCTTTTGAAATCTCGGTGCAAGGAGTGCATAGAGCCCACACAAGGAGTGTAGAGGCCTAACTATTATAGGTTCAGAATATCATGAGATATTGCATAAGTTTATGTAGAGAAAGCGCAAGGAGTGTGCCTATACTCGTAGGAGTATAAAATATTAGAGAGGAGACTGGTCCAAGGAGTGCACAAAGTCAACACTTACTTAATTGTTGAAGAAGATCAAAGGAGAGATAATGCAAGAGTGCGCAAAGCTTATGCAAGGAATGCAGAAGGTGAGAACAATCTAAGTGTTAGACTGTAAGTGAAGTGTAAGGTGTGCGCCTAATCCTAAGTCCTTCAAGGGACGAAGCTCAAGGCACGATAGCAAGAGTAATTCCGTAACATAGGAGAAATCTCTATGTTCTAAGGTGGACAGACGAGATTTCTTTGGGAGAAGTTAGGAGCCTATAAAACCATTGTATCTGAAGAAGGAGCACAGACGTTAAACCCTTGAGTCCTATGAACTTCACTGCTTCGAAAATGTTTCATCATTTTTCATAATGGAGACAAAATCCTCGAAGGCCCAAAGCCCATGAGTGAATCTAAACCATAGATCATTGGGAGAATTGTGAGTCGTCAGATCCTTGAGTGGTTCGGCAATTAGACACTCCAGGAGAAGTTGACTACTATTGTGTAAAGTGACAAATTCCACGAAGTCCAGAACTCCAGAATAAATCAGGTTCACCGACTACCAGAGACACGTGTCCGCAGATTATCGCATATTCGGAAGTCTGATGATTCGTAGGATCGTGGGTGAAAGGTGTTCAAGTGTGAAAAGGCCCAAAGTGCCAAAGCCCAGAGTCAATCTAGGCCATTCATTATCAGGTACATGTGGACCATAGATCTATGCCCTTCGCCACTTCAATGTTATACGATTTGGGAGTCTAGTGGTGATTAGGAGCCGAAACTCCTGAAGCCCAGAGTTCCAGAGTAGATCACAGTCATTGGTTGTTGGAGAAGTGTGGATTTTTGATCCGTGAGCCCTTTGGGAATTCAGTAGATCACAGTCATTGGTTGTTGGAGAAGTGTGGATTTTTGATCCGTGAGCCCTTTGGGAATTCTCCAATTAAACATTCATAAGATTTGAAGCATTGTGTTGGCAGATATCTCGAAGCCTGAAGTTCCAGAGTGTTAGTCTGGGAGTTCGTCAGTTCGACGTTTAAGGGATTTGAGGTGTATTATGAGAAAAACCTTTGGGATTTGAGGTGTTATTGCTTCTGAAATATTAATCCCCAGGGTCTAAGACCGAGGTCACGTGGAAACTCCGTTGGAGTAAAAGGACCCTCACGAACCTGAATTTTCGTGCAGTTAAAGGAGAAAAGGCCTGTGGTAAAGGATTCCAAGGGCTCTATGGGGACCCAAGAACCACGTTGGCTCCTGTGTAAATCAATCCTAGACCAATAGGTCACGTGAGAACTAGGTGGGGTTTGCATTAGCGACCAACAAGGTTTTAACTTTAAGAAAATCCATACATGAAAACTGTAGCCTAGGATTTTAAAAATTACCATAAGATCTTTAGCATAGATTCAAACTTATGAAATGAAACCTATAAGGTAGGTCATGCAAGTTAATACCCTTATATAAGGTAAAGTTTTCAAAGGTAAGATGTGCCTTACTAAATTATGAAATAATAAATTGGGTAATGCTTTTTATTTAAGCTAAAAATTAAATAGCATGGTATACTTTTTTTTTATGGGTATGGTAGATAATGCTATCAAAGATTTAGGAACAACACTTGGCCTGATGAGCTCAACTATGAAGATTGATTTACTATTGTTATGTTTCTTCTTACCATTAGGAAGAATATTTTGATTTGCAGGAAAGATGACAGAAGTACCTACTCTACCTAAAGAAGGGTCACATCAAGATGAACCAAAAAATCCTAAAAAGGGAAATATTGGTGAAGGAAATATATGGGTTAACTCAGATGAAAGTAGGGATAACAAACAATCAGAATTAATCTAGACTTTACGGTCTAAGAGATGAACTAGAAATTTTTAAAGAAAATAATCAACGAATTATAAAGACACAAGAAGAACTTAATGCAATACTGTTAGACAAGTTATGTAATAAAAATTCTAACAATAATAAAGGCCAATTTTCTAGTAATTCAAAATTTTATCTGCACAAGAAGAAGTCTAGGAAATTTGAACACACTGAATCAATGATGAAATATGTCTTTAACAAAATTGAAACTTCAAGTGAGGAAAATGCCAAGTTGGAACAAAGAACTAAAAAGAAACATAAACATCATGAGGAAATTATGGGAGAATTTAAGAAAATAAAACCTCCAATATTTAATGGTGAGATTGATACTGGAGGTATAAGATTGGCTTTCGAGGATGCAAAAAATACTTTCATATATATAATAATTCAAGTGAACTTAAAGCAAGAGTGGCTATCTATAATCTGATCAAGAAGGAAAATAGTTGGTGGCAAGATATAAAAAGGGTAAATAATATTAAGGAACATAAAATCCCATGGACAAATTTTAAGAGATATTTTAAGAAACAATATCTGTCAGAACAATACTATGAAAGTAAATCTAAAGAATTTTATGAACCAAAATTGGGAAATTTAACCATGAAAGATTTTTGCAGCAAATTTTTAAGCTTATTGCGCTATGTACCATATATTGTGGATGAAAAACCAAAGATACAATGCTTCTTGAGTTTCCTACTGTTAACGCTTGAATCTGTTAGGACCAAAATGACAACCTCACGAGGATGTAAATCCCCCTGTGTTTTTATAGAGGTGGTACTCCTCTTTAATATTTTCTTGGGACTCTTCATCTTCAGAATATGAGACTTTGCAGAAGTCTGTCATGGTAATCAAATAAATATAAAAAATAACATGAAAGAAAATGTTTTCTTTTACTTTTAAAGAAAGTCTTGAGAAATGACCAGGAACCACACACTTCATACATTTAAAAAGATAGACAATTTTTCCTCAAATCCATCATAGTTAAACTAAATGTTTTTGATCACATAAAACTAAAACGAAGATGGTCTGCATGCATAAAATAACTTTAAGAGAGTGAACATGGGAAGCTCAAATATACTCAAAACTCAGAGTTACAAAGCATAATCAAAACTGATCCCGAAATAGCTCTCTTGAAATTTTTGAAAAAATATATAGTCTATTACATATTCTTTGAAATTTAAAATGCGTTTGTCCTTAGAACTGGGATTGGGGCTCCGCAAACCATAAATAAAATATAAACAAGAATTAATCTTGTAGAAGGAGGATGTTAGGCACTAAAAGAACATCAAGACTTGGAAATAAGAAAAAATAAGCTATTAGAATTCAGTTAAAACTTTTTAGTCAAAGAAGTAGAGTAACTGGATGAAGGGACTGATAAATAAATAAATATGTGATCAACATGAACTTACTATGATGGTCTCTCATGTCTTCACTTGCTTGTTGTTTCCCTTTTATTGTCTTCATCGACGGTTACAGGAACCGTCTCAACTGTTTCTTGCCCTTCTATAAATTCCCGTACAAGTTTCTTCTTGAAAACTTTCCTTTAATTAATGCCTCATTAATTAATTCACATCATTAATACAGATATATTGAAAGTGGGTCCCTCTCCTTTTTTTAATAAATAATTAAATTAAATTTTTATTTTTGAAATTTAATTAATTTCCCTTTAAAAGAGGATGATTGTGTTTTAATTTTGTGGTAATGACAATACATTTTTTAGCCATGGAAATCATTTCATATGTGATATTGATCTTCTTGTCTTTCCAATGACATAAAATTTGTCCAAATTTGTCAGTTGGATCTCAAGATATGAGCTCGTGAAGTTGAGTTGTCACATAGGCCCATTAAAAAAATGCAGTTGACTGATATTTTAATTCCTGAGAAAAATATATTAACTTTCAGAACTTGAAACCTATACCACCATTTTATACATCAAAATACCTTTCCAACGGTATAAATTTTGCTGCAAACGAAGGTCGAGAGTTCAAGATATATCCTTTGAAACATCATGACTGAACCACCGTCGATCAAGTTTGATTGGTAAATGTGGACCCTGGATTTAATTTTGACCTCCTTTGTTTAATTTAGAATTTTCTTCATTATTCTTATCTCAGATGTACGAGAATAAAAAAGTCTTGGTGGTATATAATGTTAAGTGTAACATACACTTGACAAGAAATGAGACTATGGAGCTTGGAGGATTTGACCCTTGGAAAATTGTTGAATATAATAATAATTTTTCATGCCCAGTCAACCATCAATATGCCTAGTCATCAATGATGAGTCACCAAACCAAATGTTTCCACATGTTATCACTCGGTATGAAAAAACTATACCAATAAGAATATGTCATATGTCATCCAATAAAAGTATTCCATGTGTCATTTTTTGTATGCTGCCACATGTCTCCATCAATTAGTTTCCATGTGGCACCATCCATTTAACTGCCATGTGGATATATCTCATTGTTTAATAAATTTCCATGTGTCACTTGGAGATGTTCCGATTGAAAAAATATTATTAAAATAATATGGTGGTTTCAAGGGTTTACATGAATCCAGAGGTAGGAGAGGAAATCACCGCGGACCAGAGGTAATACATAGTAAGGAATGAGTGTGAAAAATTCTAAGTGTAGGTTAAGTGGAGATGAGAGGTAAATAGTTGTAAAATATTCTAAGTCTTGAGAATCAGTCGGACAGACTTGCATATAACATATGAAATAAACATCACCAACCCTCACCAACCCGTGAACCAGTGTTAACTAGTAGATATTTGGATAAGTGTTGGAGACGTTACATAGTAAAGAGCAGTAAAAAGAGTTGTGTGCATTATGAAGGTGACAGAAGTCAAAGTACATTGTGAGGGTAGCAGAGATAAAACATACTCTTAAGAAATATCACCAACCCACCAACTCACGATAAGCCATAGTAAATAAGACTAAGTATGGAAAGTATATAATGGGTCATGTGAAATATGGAAATATGAAAAAAGAAAATGAATATATGGGAAATAAAGGAATTACATGAAATTTGGGAAAGAAAAAAGGGAAAAAGAAAAGAAATGAAAAAATGGGATAATGAAAATGGAAAGGAAAATAAAAAGAAATGAGAAAATAAAGGAAAAGGGAAATACATGTGAACATGGAAAGGAATAAGGAAAAATGGCTAAGTGTGGAAAGTTGTAAGGGGAATATGAAAGTAATGAGACAATGGGGAAAATGACTAATTATAAAATGAGAGAATGAATAGAGGTGAAGAGAAAAGAGAGGAGAGAACATGTCACTTAAAACATTTTTCATATTTCTTCTTCTAATACCTCCATTGGACTTCTGGACAGAAGTATGTGTATCTTGGTCATGGAGACTCTAATTTTGATTCCACGAAATGCATCATGAAGATGATACCGAGGGATATGCAGTGAAAATATAATAGTTCAAAAATATTCATCTTCAATATCATTTTTTTATTATTATTCCAAGAGCGGGAATATATAGGTGACCAAATTTTGGTCAACAAATGGCTCCACTTGCGGGACAATGACCCCCTATGGGTTGCTGAGAACACCAAAATATCAAGACCAACTATTTTCTTCATTGGGATGTGGAGTCATCTTCAAAATTAATTCTTGCAATTCTTCTTATTTCATGGAGTTACCTTCAAGTTTGACTACGTTATTATGCAAAACTGAATTGTAGAAACAAAATATATACATACATGATCTACCTACCCTAACTTACTTGAAATAAAGGGGAACCTTAGGTCCTTAGGTATAGACAGATTTCCAATGGAGCCATTCAAGCATCCCATTGACTTGTGAAATGGGCTTCAGTAGTAAGAAAATGATTGGGGTTGCTACCAATAAATCAGGAGCATGCCCAAAATGTACCACAATGGGATCGAGCAATATGTTCAGAAGACTTGTTTGCATTGGTGGGATGACAATAATTTCGAACCAATATTCAATATAATCTACTCTTGGTTGCCCCAGAGTGCTACTATCTTCAATCAAATGAGAAAATTCTTTCTTGAAAACATTATTTTTTTCTTCTTTTTCCGCATTCAATATTATTGTTTCATTGGCGATGTCTTGGAAATGTTCTTCTTCTATGCAATGGCTATGTTATTTATTCTCAAAAACAAATTCTTCCACCAATTATTCTTTATTTTGGCTGAATTCTTCTAGCATGTTCGGTGGATACTTTTTAATTTTTTCCTCATATGGAGTATATGAGATGTTGATATCCTTTTCTTGGTCTTTGGAATTCTTGCCTTCATTCTCTACAACAAGATTTGATTCATAAAAGTCTTGTGGTGTTTCATGATATTCTTCTCTTGAATCAGTCATTTCATCTATTTGTGTCCATGTGGGAGAGGGTGGGTGGGAATCAACATTTAAAACATCATAAAAAATGTATGAATGCACCTTTGGGATAAAATTTTCTGCAAATGAATCTTCTAACACATCCCAACTAGTAATGGAGTTAGGAATTAATGAAATGTACCATTCAAGAGCATCATATCGTAGAGTTTGTAGGAATAACATATACGTTTAACATTGTCTTTAGTTAGGTTGAAATCATAACATGTACCTTTAAAATTAATCAAGCATTCCTCTGCATCTTTTGAAGCATCCCCAAACAATGTAGAAAAAATTTCAATAGGAATATTAGGCATTTGAAAGTCTATTTTTGGTAGATTAAAAGGGTATTATGAAATCACCTCCTTCTTTGATTATTTCTCCCTTTTGTCGAATCGTGCAAATCCGTTGATGGGCCTGATGAATAATATAAAGAAGCATTATGACATGAATGAAACCCTTCATTTT
>CBVK0100485847.1:0-18123 GCA_900067695.1 Picea abies
AGGACAAAAGATACCAAACAAAGAGATAAGTTTCAACCCCTTCTAGATAAACTTATCAACTAAAAATGCACATAGCCTTCTCTCAAGGCTAGTGTAAAAAATCCAATATCAAAAAATCCTTAGCTAGGGTAAATCATCAAACCTTAGCTCAACCAAGAAGATCTACATGCAACAATCTCTCCAACGCAAACTCCAAGGAAAGACATCATCCTCTTCGCTTATTTTTCACAAATCCACCCTAGGGTTTTCTCTGAAAACCCTAATCTCTAATCTCCAAAGGATAAACCCTAACCCTAGAACTCCAAAATGCTCCAAGAAACTCCAAGAAGACTAAGAAATCCTAGTGCCTCAAGAGAGAGGGAATACAAGTACAAGTGAAAACTTAAGAGAGAGAGAGAGAGAGCGAGAGAGAGAGAGAGAAGAAGTGCATAGTCTCTTCTCTTAGTCAGAGAGAGAGAGAGGGGGGGGAAGTGCACATTCTCTTCTCTTGGTCATGTCTCATCACAAGAGTGGATACAAATGAGTAAATGAAAATGTTGTTAAAATAATATCTCCTTCCTCTATTTATATGAGAGGTAAGGGAGGCCAACAATCTGATGTGAGCCTAATCCCTTGAAAGAAACCTACATGATATTTTGTAATCCAAATAAGTAACATGTCCACTCTAGATTACAAGTGTCATGCTCCAATGGCAATGTCATGCATAATAATGACACTAAGATAATGTAGCTACATAAGTAAATTCCACACCACTCCATCATGAGCCTCCATGGAATCCATTTATCCTCCAAATAAATGTACTCCATTGGGTCAGTAAATTCCACATCACTCCATCATGAGCCTCCATGGAATCCATATATCCTCCAAATAAATGTACTCCATTGGGTCAGTTACATCCTACAAGAACACTATCAAATCCCCAAGTGTCCCTAAGCCATCTCCAATCCTTTGAACAAGAAACCAAGTTGCCACATGCCAACTAGGGCTTGAACCCTCCCCCATGATGCATACAAATCCACAGCCCCTATAAGGTGCTCTCTAAACAAGTGTCTCCTCCATGAGGCCTCAATGAAGGGCATCCGCCAAACTACTAAGAGATCTCCAACGCCTAAGGGAAAAAAACTAAGCCTACAATCAACTAAGGTCAAGAATCCACTTAGCAACCAAGTGTCCCCAAGCCATATCCAATCCTTTAAACAAGAAACCAATATTCCACATGCCAACTAGGGTTTGAACCCTCCTCCATGATGCAAAACAATCCACAACCTCTGTAGGGTGCTCTCTAAACAAGTAGCTCCTCCATGAGGCCTTAATGAAGGGCATCCACCAAATTACCAAGAGAACTCAAATGCCTAAGGGAAGAAAACTAAGCCTACAATTGACTAAGGTCAAGCATCCACTTAGAAAACTATCTCAACTATGCATATTCATTATAGGCCATCTCCCATGCTACAATAAATATTGTACCATCCAAGGGATAAACATACACCATGTACACCAAATCTCATGAAGCAGTCCCAAACATAGTGTAAACACGTTTAGAATAACCCAAAAATATAACACTCCCTCTTTACAAGGAGAGTGTTTACACCAACACCTATTGAATCCTTTTGCAAATCCACCAAACCTACTATCTACAAATTAATATTGGTTGCAATCCCGAAATCAACCATTGTCATTTGCAACAAAGTTGTCAACTATGTTGTCACAACATCTTGGTCATCCAATGAATAATTAATATTTGTGAATATGAAAGAATATGTCCTTGGAGCAAAAACAACCTGCCAAACTCCATCACTAAACAAGTCAACATCATGGGCCAACATAAATAGATTCCACATCATGAACTCTTCAGGATATTCTACAAAAAAAATTACATCTCCATGCCAATCCTAGAATACAAAGCTTATGGTATAGTCATCAAACTATGCAAGGTAATCATCAACCCACCAACATGAGAATCCCTCTTAGGTACCTCAAATCCTATAACAACTAAACCAACATGAACTAGGTCAACTCCCTCATTTCAATAGAATCCATAAGTAAGAGTATCACCAAGGGAAACTCCCTCTATCAAAGAGAATCTGGAATCCCTCCTGACTCTATACTGCATAATACTCCCTTTAGTTTCAACTATGGAATCATTATCAACATAATTCATCAAGGCATCATACCTCTCCTCTAGTGAACAACTGGAAGTCTCATGGATGGAATAAATTGATGCTACATGACTAGCATATCTCCTAGGAGGTACAATCACCCTCACTGATGATCTGGGCGCTCCTACTTATTTACGATCCTCCCGCAATGCTTGAGTAAGCCATCTCAATATCTTGTAGGGTGGGGTGGAAGGTGAGGGTATATCTAATGCTAGCCTCACCTCATCCTCTCCTAAATTTGGCTAATCACAATCCTTGGTATCAATCTTTGGAATAACAACTTCCTATGTTTCTTCAATCATTGAAGGAAATTCATGAGAACTAGAAGCTTTCTCATCAAACTTCACATCTATGCTTACCACAATCTTCTTATGAACTGGAATATAGACCCTATAAGCTTTAGAAGTGTCATTGTATCCAACAAATATTCCCTTCATTCTGGAGGGTTCCAACTTTGTCCTCTTCTCCTTAGGCACATTAATATAAATTGGACTACTAAACACGCGAAGATGAGATAGATCTAGTTTCACACTAGGAAATTCCTCCTCTGGTGTCATTTACCTCAACCCAATAACTCACATACAAATCCATGTTATGAATTAGAGACTTAACATTCCCAATGATGGATTGATTCTTTCTCTCATCAACCCCATTATAATGTGGGTTTTAGGGTACAATCAACGAGTCCCTCTTGATACATGCTTCCGTAAATAAAGAATAAACTTTCATAGAGGCATACTCTCCTAAGTAGCAGCTAGTTGTTAAGGAAGTATAAGACACAAGTCCATATACATCTAAAAGTATTAGATCAAGACTCCCTCTTTATCTATTCTTACTATTGGGAAAAGTAATTGTGATTTTCTTACCAAGAGCACATCATTTTCATACGCATTCCTTCTTTATATTGAAGTGTAGTAATCTCTATACTAGCTTCTTCAAGATAGGTAATGCTCCATAATGTAAGTGATCAATACATATATGTCGTACCTCACACAACTTGGTACTATCATGCATCAATGCACCATGTTTCACTGGATCTGATTGCAACTATAAAAACCTCTAGTAGGAACCCCTTTTCCCACAACTTGGGTTTGTCATCCAAAGATAACCTCCTGAGCCTCAAAGTTAGTCATACACTAAATATCTACCATACAAGTTACTGAGAGAAGATTTTTCTTCAACCCAAGAACATACAAAACGTTACTCAAATCAAGAACATCACCTATGGGTGTCTAAAAGGAGATAGATTCAACTCCTCTCATGAGATAAGTGGCATCTTCACCAAGATCTACAAACATTTTATCATATAAAAAAATAAATTTCTCATATAGTCTATAGTCGGTGCTACATTTTTATTTTATTTATTTTTATATAAAATGTTTACATATTACATTGTTGGGCCCGCGACCATACATCTTATTTACAATATATTGTAATTTGAGATGGTTTCCAACTGTTTAGAAACCATGCTAAGACATATTTAAACCAACTTTAGGCCACAAGCTTACTCTTGGACCAGAGAGGGCTCTCTCATATAATAAAAGAACACTAGTTGCCCATTGTCACTAAGCAACAGTTCTAACAATTAAACACAGGTGCCAGATTTGATGGTAAATAGGGTAAAACAAGCTGGACATGGCTTAAGAGTTAAATGATAGCTAGCTGGAATAAAGGTCTGTAAATCCCTCATACCATAGGCCTAATCCATTGGGCACGGAGTCTCAACTAACAAAGTATTAAAGCTGATAATGAAAAGGTGGAAGAAATAAGAAGGACAATAAATATCGAACCATAAGAGAGGGAAAAATCATTCTCTATCAATCCTGAGATGAAGAAGGATGGCTTTACTGGGCATTAGACAATGAATCTAGCGAAGATAAATGCAACTGCATGGATTGAGCACAATATGTGAATTCAACAATATAACACATGTTAAGTAACCTGTAAAGTAATAAAATATATCTGGGTTATGATATATATTGTATGAAATAGAAATGAATACTTCATCCCTGTCTCACAAGGCTTTAGTAATAAAGACACGGGTCCAATATATGGAAATATGTAATCTTTAATGATTCCTTTTATAATTGTACTAGTGGTTGTTTTACCAAATTGATACACTCATGACACAAGATAATCTGACTACAAATTTACAGGTTTACTAAGAAGAACAAAGATGATAATATAAGAAAGCTTAATACATGAAAAATGAAAGAAAACTCAAAGCTTTGTTGAGAATAAGCCATGAATCCTTAAATTAATCCATCATGCCAAACAAAATTACAATTGTCCTATGGTCTTGATACAAAGACACGGTCTTCATGTCAAAATATTCTAACCTACTGCCTCTTTTTTCCTGAAGTCCTCTGTTGCTTCTTTTATAATCTTCAGATGATAACTTATTTCCTTTAATCTTTGGATTAGTTTCCCAACTACTGCCTTGAAATATTCATTCAAATCTAGAACCAATTTTCACAAAATATAATTAAAGTTGAGAGTTGTTTGGAGCTATCCACACCTTTAATCGATGTGTTGTCTCATATCACAAACAAAATAGGGATTTTGTTTGTTAAATCCATATGCTATACCACAAGTGATTCCATATGACACATGTAGCTTTAAAATCTCAATATTTGGCAACTCATTTTCCCTGTCGCATAGTAACTTAAGCATTTGAATGAATCTCTTAGTATAATGTCGCACCATCAATTTTCATATCTTGGTGGAAACCAAAATGCCACAAAGTCATAGATATCAACAAGTTGATCTGTGATTATACGTCCTTCTCATAGGTAAATCCAAGAAATAACATGGATATTGGATACTTCAGTCAAGAAGCATGCCAACTCCCTAAATTGATAAATGCCCTGTTTAAACAACCTTTGACCTTGAAAATAAATTTGAGAGGCTTATCGAACTGTTGTACTAATCCCACATTTTTCGTGAAGTTCCTGCCCGCACGGTTCCATAGTCCACCCATTCATATTCATATTATGTCGAAACACTTTTTATAAGTGGATCCCATCTCTACCGAGTCAGCCTTAAACTCTTCCTGTATAAATAAAGTGTCGAATGATCATCTCGGTGCCCAATGGCCCAATGATCCCAGTGCCTGGATGTATCAGCACACCGACTATTGAGCACTTTCATTATGGAGTGCTTGCAGGCTTAGACTCTCGAGATCCTGGTGGATCGATGAGCCCACTACACCAATAACCTTATATATCAATGAAGGTTGCAACGATGTCATTGCTGACATCGTTCGGGTCTCACGAACTCATGGTGGATTAATACTGGTCCAGGTTGTGGTGATGTGGCAGGGAGTAAGCCATGTGTCATTAAGCTAGGTGTATTGTTCTGTTCCTAAGGTAGTTCCCCCGTTTGTCCACACAAAATTCGCTAGTTTTCTCTAATATTGCTCCGTTGGCATGATGACATGGCACTTGGTCAGGGTTTGTATTATGTATTTCTTTGAGGATTGAGCTTGGGGGGGCTCGGTGGTCCGATTCCTCAGTGAGATCAATGGCCCAATGGATCAACACACTAGCTATTGGGGACCTTTGCTAGAATGTTAGCACTTCACAAAATTTTCGAGAGCCTGATATGTCGATAAATTTGAGACCATATATTAGATCCAAAAAGTAGATATCACCCAGAGAAACAATGTGAGTCATTGAACTGATGTGTTGAAAATCCAAATTGGCTAATACCTCGGCAACGTCATGATGACATGGCAATGACACGTGGCATATTTATATTGATCCACATTGGCACTGAGGTGGTAGATAAGCATGACATGTGTCACCCGTATTTGATGTGTTGACCTATGTATATGGTGGGTTTCTTCTATCCACGTGGAAACTTTCTATTGGCCTAACTGGTGCCCTGCTGGAATTAACTTGTCCAGGTGTCCTTTGGGGGTTTTTCGCATGTTGACATCATCACATTTTCAACCAAGTGTTGATTGACGTGGGGGAGGTAGGGTGTGGTTAGGCTAACCACAAGCCCCGGGGCCGCAATTGATATGTTGCTACCATTTCGTTTAAGTTCAAACCATAATTAAGTTTCACACGCCCCCCTTCTCTATTAACGATCGAGCATGTTGGGGGCCGCAATCAGTGGCAATCATCAATCTTTAAACTTCATCAATCGTTGGATCTCCTGTCCTTTGTCTTTCGAAACTATAGTTGGTGGTCCTATTAACATCATGGTTAGGACAAATAATAAAGGCACGAGAAATAAATAGGACATCCCTTTATAACTTTAAGCCCTTTTTTTCAATATAAAGCTAAATTAGGACTTTTACTAAAATAAAGGACCCACTAATAATTTTCTTTGCTTGGATAATGGTGAGATAACACTAGGACTTTGGAAATTAAATTTGGGCAGAAATTATATCTTAGAGATCTAATTGTGAGAACAAAATGTCCATGAATTAAGATCCATGACTCGAGAAAAATGAAGTTCAAATGGAAATAAAGAAGGAACATGATAGACTTTGACTCATGGAAGGACATGGATACTGTTGGATCATGTTGTCATTG
This sequence comes from Picea abies, assembly GCA_900067695.1. NCBI lineage: Eukaryota > Viridiplantae > Streptophyta > Pinopsida > Pinales > Pinaceae > Picea > Picea abies. The sequence continues at coordinate 6,704 of CBVK0100485847.1, forward strand.
ATGCCAATGGTTTGATTGATTGATGTCAAGTAATTGATTGATGACAAAGGATTGATTGATTGATGATTGATGTAATATAATATGTATTTTGATTATATGGTTAAAAGGAATTAAATTTCTCTATTACTGATTCACCCCCCTTCTCAGTAATCCAACAGATACATTGTGGGATTAGCGAAAACATAGATTTTGAAGGTGAGAAACTTAGCAAAGTTTGTGCAAATTTTGCGAAATTTAAAAATTTGGCAATGTGAATTTATGTTACAACATTAGGCTCTATCTGGGGATGGTGTCTCTTTACGAGGCATCAAAGAACATGCAGACCATGTGCCTTCACCCTTTCTTGAAAACTTGCCTCTGTGTTCATTACTTTGTAACCTCTGAATTCATAACCCTATAAATATTTGTAACCTATGCATGATCCAATATTTCTCTAAAACCATTTCATGAAACCACCTTTTTCTTTGTTCTTTAAGCCCTGCTTATTCTTAGCTGAAATAAACCGCAAACTGAAAACAACCATATGCTACAAACTTGAAAGAGAACACTCTAGAAACTGAGAACTGAAACAACCTGCTCTACACACTGCAAACTAAGAAGAGACCACTCTAAATGTTGAATTGAAGGCTGAAATGATGATCAAACTACAAGCTTATTTATATACAAGATACTCCTACTCTAATCATCAACAACTTCACTCATCAAGAAATATGAAATTTACAATAAAGCCAACAAAATATTTTGTTGCTAATATGATCATACCTTCCACTTACAATTAACCAAGCAAAAAGAAGTATGTATGACTAAAAACCAATGTGTACCTTAGATCCATACTTAAAGTGAAAGAATAAGTAAAAATTAACTCCACTTGATGACTCAAGAAAAACTACCATAGGATCTTGAAAGACATGAAAAATTAGCTCCTCTTGATCAACTATAAAAGCTAGGCATCCTTCATCCACAAATTTATACTCATTTTATAGATGGCTAAACTCAATTTCTAGAATCTTTGTTTTCATGATGAAGGTTGCTCCACTAGTGCATCTCCAAGTAATCTTTGTTTAATATCATTAAGCTCTAAGTCCTTAAGAATCACGGGTAGCAGTATATATATTTGTGACTCATCATCAGAAAACTTATACACATCATAAACTAGTCCAATGTTGTATACCTCTCCATATGTGAATGTAGAAATTTGCTCCTCATCATCTTGGTATTCATCATATATAGGATAATTGTTTAAACTTCTTAAAACTTCAAATTCAGAAACCTTCGTTTCATGATATTCATGAAAGGATGGTTACATATGGATAGCCTGATCTTTATAAAAACTTGAAACATCAATTTCATCATATCAGAAACTATTAGAAACATATGAGATAATTTCTAATCCATCTACAACCTTACTATCATTAATTTGAAAGAATTCTAGCTTCAATGAACCAAAGACACCCTCTTTAAATTGTTGATGCTCTTCTTGCAATGCAAGTTCTTGAAAAAAATTAGAAACAACAATATGATTAATACCATCATCAAAAACAATATCCTCCTGGTATGTTATGACAGTAGCATGATGTTTTAGGATAGCAACTTGTTCCTCAAAATACTGATCATAACCAACTGCAAAATCATCCTTTTGATCATGGTTATTGAATTTTTTTGAAGATGTTGTTTGGGAAATTCGTTCTTCTTTATTATCTTTATCAAGAAAATAACTTTTCATTTGTTGATGATAAATAAGCTCTTGAAGACCAAGATTTTCATCATCAATTCTAAACTTCTCCTTGACACTAACTTCTTGAAAATCAAAGCTATCATGTATGTGCTTATTGTTTGAAATTTTTGTGAATGATGACAAAGGAATATGCCCTTCTTTATGTTGATTATCTTCTTTAAGCACATACATATCATTTTTTTCAATAAGATCTTGACCTTTATCCTCTAAGACATGAAACAAAATTGTACCTTCTTGAAATCTTTCAAGTGCATTCAAGTCCAAACTATCTAGAGATGTTTCTTCATCGACCAACAAATATCCTTCATCCTTGTTATTGTAGTAAACTTGTTCTTCTAGCTCTTGATCACAATCTTCATCAATAAAACCTTCGTCATCATGATTTTCTTGAGGTACCTATTATGTTTATTCTTCATTGCAACAGTCTTCAAAGAGAAGTTTGGCTTTGAAAATTCTTCTACAATGATAATGAAAACATGCATGAAATTCTCTTAGAGAAGAAATACTTCCAGGAGGTAAATCTTTGTACCATTGTCGAGCATCTACTTATAGAGAGATCATAAACATATTCACGATCACATCTTCATGAAAAATGCCTAGTTATCTCATGCACTTACGAAAATCTATCAAATGATGTGTAGGGAAATCATCATCATCTTCTCTGAATCTTGGAAGACAATCTCCCTAGTCTTTTGTACTAGGTATAGCTTTAGAAAACCATTTATAACTGAGAAATCAAATGGAGCATACCTTGCAGTGATCTTTGCAGCAAATGAACTTGACATTGAAACATAGTTGAGCCGCCAATGAAATCACAGTGGATTCGAATCACAATAGATTCTCTAGGTGAATAACCACACAACATGTGTCTGATCCTTGTTCACCTTCAAGAACTAGATCTAATCTTTATAAAATCCTAGGGAAAATATCTTGAACCTTCATCCCCGACAACGACGCCAAAAACAATTTTGTAACTTGAGATGGCTTCTAGTTGTTTAGAAACCGTGCCAAGACATATTTAAACCAACTTTAGGCCACAAGTTGGCTCTTGGACCAGAGAGGGCTCTATCATCTAATATAAGAACACTAGTTTCCAACTGTCACTAAGTAAAAGTTCTAACAATTAAACATAGGACAAGATTTGATGATAAACATGGTAAAACAAGGTGGACATGGCTTAAGAGTTAAATGACATCTAGTTGGAATAAAGGTTTGTAAATCCCTCAAATCAGAGGCCTAATCCATTGGGCATGGAGTCTCAACTAACAATAGTATTAAAGATGATAATGAAAAGATGGAAGAAATAAGAAGGACAATAAATCTCGGACCATAACAAAGGGGAAAAAAATCTCTATCAATCCTTAGATGAAGAAGGATGAATTTACTAGGCATTAGACAATGAATCTAGCGAAGATAAAATGCAAGTGTATGGACTAAGCACAATATGTGAATTCAACAATATAACACATGTTTGGTAAACTGTAAAGGAATAAAATGTATATGGGTTATGATAGATATTGTATGAAATATAAATGAATACTTCGTCCATGTATCACAAGGCTTTAGTAATAAAGACACAAGTCCAATATATGGAAATCTATAATCTTTAATGATTCCTTTTATAATTTTACCAGTGGTTGTTTTACCAAATTGATACATTCATGACACAAGATAATCTGACTACAAATTTAAAGGTTTAATAAGAAGAACGAAGATGATAATATAAGAAAGATGAATACATGAAAAATGAAATAAAACACAAAGCTTTGCTGAGAATACACCATGAATCCTTGAATTAATACATCATGCTAGAGAAAATTACAATTGTCCTATGGGATTTACAAAGACATAGTCCTCCCGACAAAATCTCCTAACCTATTGCCTTTTTTTTTTCTTTTTTTTCTCAGAAGTCCTCTGCTAGATCTTTTATAATCTTTAGATGATAAATTATTTCCTTTAATACTGGGATTAGTTACTCAATTGTTACCTTGAAATCCACATTCAAATCTAGAACCAATTTCCACAAAACAGAATTAAAGTTGAGAGTTGTTTGGATTTGTCGACACCTCTAATCAATGTGTTGTCTCATATCATAAAAAAACAGGAATTTTGTTTGTTACATCCATATGTTATGCCACGAGTGATTCCATGTGACACATGTAACTTTAAAAATCTCAATATTTGACAACTCATTTCCCTGTCGCCCAACAACTTAAGCATTTGAATGAATCTATCGATATAAGGTTGCACCATCAATTTTCATATATTGGTGGAAAACAAAATGCTACAAAGTTATAGATATCAACAAGTTCCTCTGTGATTATACATCCTTCTCATAGGCAAAGCCAAGAAATAACATGGATATTGGATACTTCAACCAAGAAGCATGCCAACTCCATAAATTGATAAATGACATGTTTAAATAGCCTTTGAGCTCGAACAAAAATTTGAGAGGCTTATCGAACTGCTATACTAATCCCACATATTTCGTGAAGTTCATTTGGGACGACTTTACAAGGAAAACGTTTTCTCACATAATCTTAATATGAACGGGTGGACTATGGAACTGTTAGTGCAACGTTACCTTTTATAAGTGGAGTCCATCTCTACCGGGTCGACCTTAAACTCTTCATGTATAAATAAATTGTCTAACGATCATCTTGGTGCCCGATGGCATGAATGGAGCGACGCATCGACTATCAAGGACCTGCATTATGGAGTTCTTATGGGCTTATACTCACGGAAGCTCGGTGGGCCAATGATACCGATGCACTGGTAACTCGGTATCTCAAGGAAGGCTACAAACAACATCATTGTTGACATCATCCAGCTCCCACAAACACGTGGTGGCTTAATACTGGTCCAAGTTGGTAGTGATGTGGCAGGGAGCAGACCATGTGTCATTAAGCTAGGTGTATTGTTTTGTGTGTGGCAGGGAGCAGACCATGTGTCATTAAGCTAGGTGTATTGTTTTGTGCCTATGGTGGGTCCCTCATTTTTCCATGTGGAAATAGTTGGTTGGCTCTGACAGGCTCCATTGGCACGTTGACATGGCATCGGGTTGGGGTTTGTGTTGTGTATTTCTTGGAGGATTGACCTCCTGGAGGGGCAGTGGTCTGATTACCTGGTGATCCCGATGGTCCAATGGATCGACACACCAACTATTTGGGACCTTTCCTAGAATATTAGCACTTCATGAAACTCCTAGGAGCCTGATATGTCGATAACTACGAGACCAAAGATCAGATATGGACCATTGATCTCGCCCCAAGAAATGATGTGAACCATTGATCTTATGTGTTGAAAATCCAAATTGATTAAGACCTTGGCAACGCCATGTTGACGTGGCAAGGAGACATGAAAACTTTCTAATGGTCCACATTGGCGCTGGGGTGGTAAATAAGCATGACAATGTCACTTGTCTTTGATGTGCTCACTTATGTATATGGTGGGTTTATTCTGTTCATGTGGAAAATTTATATTAGCCTGATTGGTGCCTTGTTGGCATTAAATTTTCAGGGTGTCCTTTGGGGGGTTTTTGCCCGTTGACATCATCGCAAACACTTTTCAACCAAGTGATGATTGTGGGGGGGTCTAGTGTGGTTAGACTAACCACAAGCTTGGGGGTCGCAATTGATATGTTACCGCCATGTCATTTAAGTTTAGACCATAGTTAAGTTTTGCACCCCCCACCTCTTTGTCAACGATCGAGCATGTCGGGGGCCGCAATCAGTGGAAATCGTTGATCTTTAAAATCTATCAGTTGTTGGATATTCTCTCCTTTGCCTTTCGAAACTGTAGTTGGTGGTCCTATTAACATCATGGTTAGGACAAATAATAAATGCACGAAACATAAAGAGGACATGCCTTTATAAATTTAAACCCTTTTCTTCAACATAAATCTAAATTAGGAATTTTACTAAAATAAAGGACTCATTGATACTTTTATTTGCTTGGATAATGGCAAGATAACACTAGGACTTTGGCAATTAAATTTGGGTAGAAATTCTATCTTGGTGATCTAATTGTGAGAGCAAAATGGCCATGAATTAGGAACCACGACTCGAGAAAAATGAAGATTTTGAAATGGAAAAAAAGAAAGAACGGGATAGAATTTGACTCATGGAAGGACATGAATACATTGTGGGATTAGCCAAATTGAAAAAATTGAAGGAAATAAACTTAGCAAATTTTGTGGAAATTTTGCGAAATTTCAAAAATTTGGCGATGTGAATTTATGTTACAACACAATATACATGGCTAAACTAGGGATTGAAAATGGGGATATTACATTCCCCTCCCACTAAAATTTTCACCGTCCTTGGTGCACAACACCATATCGATATACATGTACAAAATTTTACACCATAGTGTTTAATACTTTCGCATGTTAACAACTCATGTAGCAATTCCAATCAACAATCTCTCATTCCCCTCAACCTGCACAACCCAAGGAAGTGTACCCCCTTCTTGGTACTGAAATCCCTCAGGTTTTCCTACTTTCTTCCTAAGGCCCTAGCATAGGTCAGATAGGAAGTCTTTGATTTGTGGCTCTAGGAATTCTAGTTGCCAAAATGGAATCTTGCACAGTTATATACAAATGTATATTTAGTTTTCTTCAAATTTTGCAAAACATTGTGGGTACTCCTCATGCATGGCCTCCTCATGCTCCCACGTGGCATCTTCTAGAATGTAGAAAATCCATTGGACCTTTACCATGCCAATGGATTTGATCATGAGCACTTTTACTTTCCGGTCTAGGATGCACATTAGCTCCACCCAAAATTCCCCTTCATGCTCCACCTGGATCACAATCTAATCAATCATGTGGTTAGGATCATGCACATATTTCTTCAATAAAGACACATGAAACACTTTATGAATTTTCATTGATTCAGGCAATACAAACATGTATCCAACTGGGCCTATCCTCCCTAGAACTTCAAATAGCCTATAGTATCTCGATACCAACTTTGGGCAACTTCTCAATCTCAATGAGCTCCTTTTAGCCTTTACTTTTAAAAATGCATGCTTGTCCACTTTGAATTACCTATGTGTTCTTCCTTTATAAAAATAATTATTTTCCCTATCCTATGCAACCTTTAAATTCTACCTAATCTCTACCATCTGCTCTTCCATTTCCCCAAGCAATTCTGGCACAATAATAGCTATGTCTAGTGGGTTATCCTTACTCACTAGTGTGTTGCATTTTATTTCATACAAAGATTCAAAAGGGCTCATATTCAATGATGCCTGATATCCACTGTTATAAGAGAACTCAACTAGATGAAGGTAGTCCTCCCACTTGGAAGGCTTGTCCATTACATGCATTCTCAATATCTCTTCAATTATCCGATTGATCCTCTCCATCTATCCATCTAACTCCGGGTGATATGGTGTACTGAAAATCAAATTAGTCCCAAATCCCTCAAACAACCCCTTCAAAAAATTAGAAGTGAACTTGGGATCTATGTCTGACACTATTTCCTTAGGCACGCCATGAGCTTTGTGAGTCATTTTGACCAGAATAAAATCGGTAGCCTTTGTAAGCTTCTCCACCACTACCATGATGAAATCATGATGCATTGTTGTTCTTGTAATCTTGGTGATAAAATATATCATAACTACCTCCCATTTCCATTTAGAAATGGGAAATGGTTGTAACAATCCCACAAGATGTATGTGTTCAGTCTTCACCTTCTAACATTCCATGCACTTGGATAGGTAATCAACTACATATTTCTTCATTCCAGGCCATAATATTGGCCTCTTACTACTAAAATTGTCATTTCGTACCCTAGATGGCCAACATATGGTAAATTGTGTATCTATTTCAATACTATATTTCTCAATTCCTCAATATTAGGAAGACAAACATTTTTTTTTGAACAAGAGGATTCCATCCTCTTCCAACTTGTAGTCTTTAAATTTCAATGTATATTTCCCCACTGTAAGCCTTCTATAACTTGAGCATAATGTTGATATGATGTTATGGCTTCCAATTTTTTTTTTTTTTAAGTATGAACATTACACACTAATGGTTGTAGAATGCATTTCATGCACCCTCCTACTGGGTGCATCGTCCACTTTATTCTCTTTTCCCTTGATGTGTTTGATGTCGAAGTCATATTCACCAAGAAATTCCAGCCATCTATCTTGTCTAGCATTTAGTGTTGGCTATTCAAATAAGCATTTCAGACCACTATGGTCTGTCCTCAGCTTGAATGTTTTTCCCATGAGATAATGCCTCCTCATTTTTAAGGCATGAACTATGGTTGTCAACTCTATGTCATGGGTATCATAATTTATTTCATGCTCTTTAACCTTCCTTGAATCATAACATATGGCATGTCCATTTTGTGTAAGGACTCCACCAAGACCTTCCTTGCATGCATCTATGCACACAACAAAATCCTCATTTGGATCTACAACTTTTAAAATAGGTACACTGGTCAATAATTCTTTCAAGTGTTGGGAACTCTCCTCACATTTAGTAGTCCATTCAAATTGTATTCCCTTCTTTTACAATGAAGTGATTGGGCATGTGACCTTGGAGAAACCTCCAATGAATCTCGTATACTATCTAGCTAGTCCCAAAAAGGATCTCACTTTTGAAACATTCTTTGGTCTCAGGCACCCTTTGAAGTCTTGAATCTTCTCTAGGTCCACCACTATGCCCTCCTATGAGATAATGTGGCCCAAATAATGGATTATCCTATTATAGAAAGTGTAGTTGCTTAACTTGGCATACAATTGGTGCTCTCTCAGCACATGTAGCACCATCCTCAAATGTTGCTCATGATCCTCCTTTGTCTTGGAGTAGATAAGAATATCATCCAATAAGATAATGACAAATTTGTCCAGGTAATATTTGAACACTTCATTCATTAGACACATAAAAGTGGTTGTTGCATTTGGCAAGACAAATGGCACCACCACAAACTCTTAATGGCCATACCTTGTCCATAATGTCGTCTTGTTGGTATCCTCTTCTCTGATTCTTACCTAATGGTAACTTGACCTTAGGTTGATATTGGAAAATACCCTTTCTCCTTTTAGTTGATCAAAAGGATCATTGATCCATAGTAGAGGGTATGTGTTATTTACAATAACCTTATTAAGTTGTCTAAATTCAATACACTACCTCAAAGTTCCATCCTTTCTCTTCACAAAAATCACCAAGGCACCTCAAGGTGAGACACTCAGGCGTATGTATACCTTCTTTAACAACTCTTCTAGCTGCATTTGCAATTATTTCAATGTTGGTGTGCTCATTATGTAGGGAGTTTTGGACATTGGGGCAGCTCCAGGCATTAAGTCAATAGAGAAATAAAGGGACTCCCTATTTGGTGGAAATCCTAGCAATTTCCTAAACATGTTTTCATATTCTTTCAATACTAGATAATATTTGAGACTTGTCTCCTTATCCTTTACTAGCTCTTCCATATTTGCTTCGCTTGGGTATGAGTTTGTTCATTACTGATGTTGAGTAGTGGGTTGTGATGGTTGTTTTGCCGAAGGGTTTACTTAAGTGACTATTATTCCTCGACCCTGTCCTATCTCAACAGTCTTGGATTGATTGGGAAAACCACGAGGGTTATACCCTATGTGTTCTAAGTGTTGCTACAGAACCAGAATGAAGCCTTGCTCCTCTATTATAGTCTCTCCTATCATGGGTTATCACCTTGTCTGCGAAGCTAATTGTGGTATACCCGGTGTGTGCACCATTTGTCTCAGAGGTTCTCACTCGATGATGGAAATCGACTCCATGTCTCCCTGTGTTGGTCCACATAGCAAAACCTCTATTTCTCAAGCCCAGGTTTTGATAGAGGAAAACTCTATGGTCGTTGGGTACACTATTGGTTGTTATGAGTTGTTGGTGTATTATTGACAGTGTTCAATTTCTGGCTCGTCTCTGTTGATTATTATTGACAGTGGTGTTGGTTTTGGTATTTAGTCACTGCATTGATTATTTGAATTTCAAATTGACAAACTCAGCATGATAATTGGTTGATTGGAAAATTGGTTTGAATGCACAGTCGGTGTCTCTTACATTACAATTGTTGGACTGTTAACCCAACATTAGTTTATAATTGATTAATGCACAACGATGCTTTGTGCATGATGCGTGGGTATGCGTATGGTGTTCCTACAACATGTTAAGGAGTTAATGATTGTTGTGATTATGTGTTTTTTATTTCCAAATGGAGTGTTGCAATCTTGGTAATTGTGGCACGACCATCCACTGTAATTATTATTGATATTATTTGATTGCGCCATCAGAGAGGGTCATGAGTTTTTAAACATGGCCTTGTTGCAATTTGATCAATTTATGTTATGGGATCAGGTATACTATTGTTTCCTTGTTGTATTGGATTGCTAGCCCAACATTATGAATGTTTAGAGTCAAAGAGAATTGGACATGAACAGTCACAGAAATACACTTGCGTTTTGTCGAAAGGTGTGTGTTTTCCATGACATAGCATGAGTTGAAGTGGTCATTGTTGTCTGTGTGTTTAAATGACAAGTCATGATCTTTGCAATTTAAATATGGATCATTGTATTGACTGTCCACTATGTATGAATATCATGCATTTTAACAGTAATAGGAATGGGTGCTATGGTAGTATGATCTCGTTACAATTTACTTGTAGATGAAATTGAGGGATTAAATCGGGCATCCTTTTTGTGTCTGTGTTGGTGGAAGGTGGTTGATTTTTTATACTGAACAGAGTGGAATTAAGTGACTGTTTATTCATTTGGATTGTTTGAAAAATTATTAGATGGATAAATCAGAAGAACAGAGCTCCCCTACAGGTTGTTGGGGAATCCATATTGTCTTGTTTTGATGACAGTGTGTTAAACATTTGATTACAAACAGGGAGCAAGTTAATACACAAGATTGTTTGAACTGTAAACAATAATTGTTTTTTTTGGGTCACAGTGGTCATTTGGTTGGTGTTATTTCCTTTTATAGAATGGTTTTATGGATTACTTAATTCATTTTATGAACAATATACACTCTCTTTCCCTATCATTATTTCTCTTTTTTCTAATTACAACCCCATCGCCTTCCCACATTCATTTTTCACTCCATGTTCTAAAATTTAATTATAGTCAAGAATAATTTTGAATTGAAGCAGTTTGAAGTTGCATTTTCGTGGTTGGATCACAGTGATATTTTCTTTGGTTTGCACTACAGTTGATTGTTTTTATATTTGAGAAGTAACCATGTTTCTTTCTCCCTCATTTTATCATTTTTCACTCAATACAAGCCCCTCATATATCCCATAACCTTTTGTTCAACCCCTTGTCATCGACAACAGTTAAACAATTTGTATGGATTGGATTGAGTGAGTCTGATATGTTGTTGAGCCAAAATCTATTTCATATTTTTAAAGAGTTGTCATGTATGGTTATTAAAAGGACTATTTGCTAATCAATCATGCATGTAGGAATGAGCTTTTTCATCTGAGGTAGTCATGGCAGGGGAAACCGAGGGAGAGGTAATTAGAATAGAGGTCTAAGAAGGACAATATTCTCCATACATTTTGATGTTGAATTGCAAGAGTTAGGTCAGTTGTATCAGGCCAAATTTTTCAATTGGATCAGGCAAGGGGTGGTCCAACCTAGGACTGAAAGGCCTCCCTTCCAAGCTCCACAATCCCCTGGTATTCTCGTGCCC
>CBVK0100485848.1:0-18119 GCA_900067695.1 Picea abies
GAAAATTTTGAGCAGTTCCACTGAATGCTCTTCTTTCTCCATCTCTTGGGCACATTGAAATGTGTGCTCTTTCTCCTCTTCACCAATCTAATCAATATGAACTTTCATGTTATCTTCATCTCCTGTGGCATTAGTTGGCCACTTTGTTGCAGACTCCATATCTACAGTCTCACCATTGAGTTGTTTCTCAACTTCTTCCTCTGACAGATTGTCTTCTGTCATCTCCTCTTATGTTGGTTCAACTCCAACTTCTTCCAGCTTCTCCCCAGCCTGGTATGCTCCTCCACCTGTTTCCAATTTGATCTGTTGGATATGCCTTCTCTTCATATTTACTCTTCTCTCCTAAGCTTCTAATTCCTCATACAACTCAAAAAAATCTATGTTGTCTGCTTCCTCTTCTTCTGTAAGCTCCAATGCTGTAGTTATCTCCCTTTCAGCTTCCTGGCTGAAAATTTTGAGCAATTATGTTGAATGCTCCTCTCCCAAAATCTGCATGACTATCTCCTGGCAACCATCTTCTGGTTTTGGATTTTCCAACCAATCCTCCAACATCTTTTGCGCTCACTCCCATTGAGTGAGCAATTCATTTGAATTCTCCTCTTTTTTTGTTGGGGTAAACATAAGTGTTTTCTCCTTCTCCTCCTCTTTGACAGTCTTTATTGGTTGTCCTTCCTCTGCTACACCCGCATCATATACATAGTTAGATTTAAAAGAATTTGGCTCCATGGCCTCTTTCTTGGATTCTTGTTGCACTACCTCCTCATGTGCAATACTTGTATTAGCCTCTGTTGGACTATTTTGCAGGAATATTTGAATTCCCCCAATGATCAGAACACACCTCTGATCTTCTTCCATCAACACTCCTTGTTGATATGAACTCTCAACTGAGTTCATCTCTTCTCCCTTTCCCACCTGAAAACTTGGGATTTTCTCTTTGACCACTTGGCAGTCTATGAGATCAACTGATCCCATCTCATTTCCCACCTGGCAATTTGAACTTTCAGCACTACTCCTCTGGCAGTATATGAGACCTTCCACTGATCTCTTTCTATTTCCCACTTGGCAACTTGAAAGTTCATTTCTGCCCTCCTGGTAGTTTATGAGATCTCCTGCTAATCTCATATCATTTCCCACCTAGAAATATGAATTTCCACTGTTGTCCTCCTGACAGTCTATGAGATCCTCCAATGATCTCATATCATTGCCCACCTGGCAATTTGAAAATTCATCTCTTCTCTTCTGGAAGTTTATGAGATCTTTATCTGATCTCACCTCCTCCTCATCACTAAGGTGTCTCCCAATTTCTACTTCATGGATGTGAATCAGTTCCTCCTCTGTGTCACTGATGGTTTCAGCATGCCTCAACCACTTCCTCAACTGTTGTTGTTGTTTTCTGGCCAACAACTTTTGAACAAGCCATTTTACCTTCCTGTTCAGAGGTCATTCATACCTCCAGTGTACCTTTGTCTCCTGCTGCATATTCAATGTCAAATTTTCCATTTTTTCTCTTATCTCAATGAGATCCTCGTCAATTTCTTCTTTACTCTTTTGTTGGTGGTCTCCTCTTCGACCACGCTCATGGCCTTTAGTAGCCATATTTTCTTATTTCACCCCTCCTTGCTATCTACCATTTGTTGCACATTTTACAACAATATTTATAGAGCATCAATACTCTGTTCATTTTCCTTTACCTGTTGTTCTACAGGAAAACTCCAGCCTCTGATACCATTTGATGTCATCAAATTGTCTCTATTCACCTTCTTGACTTTGCCTACAATCTGTAGACAAAATTCTGCTCTGGATACTACTTGATGTAGTCAGACTACCTCCTTCATCTCCTTCGCCTGAAATCTACAGACGAAAATAAGCTCTGATACCTCTTGATGGTATCAGACTATCTCCTTTCACCATCTCTCCTTTGTCTATTGTCTTCAAACAAAATAACGACTTTCTCCTCTGTCTCCTTTGCCTAAAATCTACAGACAAAATTTAAGCTCTGATACCACTTGATGTAGACCTCCCTTCTCTCCTCAGGGTTGTTGACCTCCTGATCTAGGATCGATCAAGAAACTGATTCAGATAAACTCTTTGGGTCGCTGCTAGACCCCAAAACCATTTACATAGGCCCTTCCTCCAAATGCGTAGGTTGTATGGCACCCGCGGGCCCTCTCCTGAGCATTGTTCAAACCTCAACGCCAAATGGGTGCTAGCTCTTCTCTGGCTAAGCCCTGTTCAAACCTCAACGCCAAATGGGTGCTAGCTCTTCTCTGGCTAAGCCCCTTCCTTCACGTGACCATGACTATGACAACTCACCTAACTCAAAAGGTGCTTCGTGACTTCGTGTGTCAGGTATTTGCATGTGAGTCACCTCAAATCTCCTGACTTACAAAATCTTGAACTGGAGCCTAGCGCATGCTAGCTCCTCTATTCACCTTCACCAATGTGACCTCTGGCTATGACCTAGGGTCAATCCTTCGAGTGCTTCGCGACTTTGCACTTCGCGTGGTCAGAAGGTTTCTTGTCTCCCTTCTTCTAACTCCCGAACTTACGCTCGCGTTAGATCGATGGTCCGCAATCCCCACGATCCAATGGTTCTACTCTCCCCTTCGCGAATCAGGACTTCCCATTTCACGATATCAAAAGATGTCTCGTCTTCCTTCTTTCGATATCTGAAACCCCGACTCTCCCCTTGCCTCAGATCAACGGTTCGAGACTCCCCATGATCCAACAGTTTAGATCTCCTTCACAAACTCGAGACTTTTCTTTTTGCGACTTTGGAAGTTGGCTTCCTTCTTCCCCCCCGACTCCCGATTTTCTGCTTTCCAGATTAATGGTCCGAATCTCCCCATGATCCAACAGTTGATATCTCCTTCACGAACTCGGGACTTCACGTTTCGCGAAGTTGGAGCACTGCTCACCTCTCTTTCTCCGATATCCAAACTTGCGAGTTTCTTGGGACCAAATCTACGGTCCACACTTTCCTTCGATCAACGGCTCTAATCCTTTCACGAACTTAGACTTCGCGAGGTTGCTAACCCTGTGAACTTCCAAAGGGTTAAAGCACGTGCAATTTCCTTTGGATCCAATGGTTGTTGGTCCTTCGCGCCCAGATCTAATGGTCGATATCTATTCTCCCCTTGTACGTGCTCCTCCTGTTTGGACTCTAATCTGATGGCCCAGATTTCTCCCTGCAACTGATCTAACGGTTGTTGTAGCTCCTTCTCCTGAGCTTCTTTGTTCTTCTAGACTTGGAATAATTTTCTAAGTGTCAAAGGCTTTGCCCTTTGATCTTTCTCTTGTGAGTCGACCACTCTAGATCTCGCTTACTCCTAGGAACTCTTTCCCTTATGAGCTTTCGAACTTGAAACAAGCTCTCTTTACGCTCCCTCCTTGCGCTATCTCTTCTGAGTTATTCGATTTACTCAATCTCCTAAGGGTCTCGCCCTTTTATGTCTTTCAAAAGACTTTCTGGTGCCCTCCTGGCAACTTCTGTGCTCAACCTTCTGAGCTTTGACAACGAAACTTATCTTCAACTCTAGCGCACACTTGGGCTTTGCGTGCAAACTTGCACTACCCCCCCTGAGTTATCAGTTTGCTCAGTCTCTAAGGGACTCAACCCTTTTGCTTCCTTTCAAAGGGAAACTTCGTGCCCGCTTGGAAACTTCCTGCTCATGCACACCTTGCAGAGCTCTTTCTTACATAGTTTTCAACAACTCTGTAAATGTCTTCTCCTTCGACACTCCTCTTCTCTCTGAACTAGAAACAAAGTTCCTTCATGCACTCCTTGCACTCACTCGATGCCCACCTGGAAGAGCTCTATAGAACCTTCAACAATTTTTTCCTCTATTACGTGCCTCCCTGCACAGTCTTTCCTCCAAGGTATTCAATAACCTTGAGGCTCCTCCTTGAGTCTACGAATGTTCGGGTGTGTCCTCTTGGAACGTTCTCTCTTGAACTCGATTCGAGATTCAGATGCACACTCCTTGCGCTGGCCACGGAGTTCAACTACTTTTTTGTGCACTCCTTGTACAACCTAAAGAACCCAGAACGATATTTCAAACTCAACAAAGATAGAGAGATCTATCTTTCTACTACAAATGAGACCTATCATGCATCTACAACATACATAAACACATAGATGACATTCATTCATAAACATTAACACACATAAATTTCATATGCAAGAAAAATTGTATTCCTTCTATTAAGAGTAATGTCTGATTACAATATGTGCAGGCTGGAGTGCAACAAAGTCTCAGCTCTCTCAAAACAACCTATTCTACTTCCTATTCAATGACAATACTCCTCCAGCAACCTCATTTGGGCATGCCATGCATCTAAATATATAGGAAGGTTCCTAAGGTTCCCTTCGACTACCTCTCCTATCGAAGTAACAACTAACAACTACTCAGTATCCGTTACATTCAAGACTAAGAGTAAAACTCCCAAACCTCTCACGATCATTCAGTTTCTGAGCGTTTCGCTCTTCTTCAATCATCCGTTCAAAACAGATCTGCAGAATAAACACCAGCTTTTAGATTCCAATTAATTTTAAAAGGCATGCTACGACGCTGAGTTTTCCCCCCACGTGGGCTTTGCTGACGATGCTCTTGCATCACTCAATGAGCTTGTGGTTGGATTGGAGTAGAAAAATACCCAAACCTGAACTTGAGCAGAGAGAGTCATGAATTGATGTTTACACTGAGAAGGGAGGTCGCTAAGGGACTGCATAGGCAGTGAAGGGACTACCTTCTACAGTTATATCCTACTAGGAAGGCATCTGGAAGTTCGTGGTGGCCCTAAACTCAATGTGTAGAAGGAATTTCTATTGATGCATGTTAGTGGAGGAGAGTGGTCTTCATGTTAAAACCCAAAACTTTCAAGCAACCTGTGTGTTCCCCTGGTTGTGGCATGTCTTGGCATGTGGGTGGAATGTTATAGAAATCACAAGTGCAACAGAGCCTAAGGTTGGGTGGAAAGGAATTCACCCTCAATCAATTGGTTGACTAACTTTTATTCTGAAAATAGATAAGTGTTCTCAATGGTCTTTGTAAAAATATTTATAAATTAATGTTAACCTTTGTTGTTCAGAGTTTGTGAAGGTTTTGAATATGATGAATGAATGTTAAGTTTGGAATTTGTCTATCTGTTGAACACAATTCTAGAAGGGAGAATACCCATGATTTTAGATGTGAGAAACCTGAATTTCGGGGCCTACGACCCTACTATTTCCTTATGTTTTGAAATGGAAAGTTTGTAGGATATAAAATCATGGTTTCGGGTAAGGTTGCTGGTAGGAATTACCAAAAAATCAACTTGTAATCCTTGACTAGATTCCCTGCTCGCAGTGGAAGAGAGGTGAAGAGTTTATTCTCTAGGGGAACGACATTATCACTCTAAATTCTCATTTTCCAGAGTTGTGGAAGGGGCCAAAAACGACTTAGAAGTCCGCCCATACAATACTTGTGTGTTGAAGGGGCCAAAAACGACTTAGAAGTCCGCCCATACAATACTTGTGTGTTGTGCTGAAAAATTCTAGACTGTAGATCAAATGTCATGAGTGGATCTTGACCCTTCATTGTGAATTGGACAACGAGAGCGCCATAAGACCTAGCATAAATTTGAGTTCGATCAGAGTAGTCCAACTACAGAATCCAAAAGTTGGTTGGAGTGTGGGTCTTTGGAAAGATCTGCAAGAGTGGAGTGGTTGGCATTCTGATAGGGTGAAATTTCGAAAGCGTGAGCCCGAAAGGGCGAGGACTATAGATTTGTCATAGATCCAAACCGAAAATACTTGAATCATATATTTTTGTCATGGACCCAGTCCATTGAAATCTGTCAGAGTCTTTCGTACTCATTAATCGTCGCGTGCATTGAAAATCTGTAGAGATCTAGACCAATGGATTAGGGGACCATCAACTAATGGTAGCATGTTGTTTCAACACATAGAAGACTTAGAGAAGAGAAGAAAGAGACAACATATTGGTATAGTTTAGCATGGAACGAAATGTAAAAGAAAAATTGGCCACCTTTAATTTGGTTGAGGGAGCTTTCATTAGCTGGGAAGATCTCAAGAAGGTAAAGAAGATTAGTGAGAAAAAATTGACTTGGAAACAATTTGAGAGTTGTCTTCACGTTAAAACCCAAAACTTTCGAGCAACTTGTCTGTTCCCCTGGTTGTGGCATGTCTTGGCACGGGGGTGGAATGTTATAGAAATCACAAGTGCAACAGAGCCTAAGGTTGGGTGGAAAGGAATTCACCCTCAATCAATTGGTTGACTAACTTTTATTCTGAAAATAGGCAAGTGTTCTCAATGTTCTTTGTAAAAATATTTATAAATTAATGTTAACCTTTGTTGTTCTGAGTTTGTGAAGGTTTTGAATATGATGAATGAATGTTAAGTTTGGAATTTGTCTATCTGTTGAACACAATTCTAGAAGGGAGAATACCCATGATTTTAGATGTGAGAAACCCGAATTTCGGGGCCTACGGCCCTACGATTTCCTTGTGTTTTGAAATGGAAAGTTTGCAGGATATAAAATCATGGTTTCGGGTAAGGTTGTTGGTAGGAATTACCGAAAAATCAACTTGTCATCCTTGACTAGAATCTCTGCTCGCAACAGAAGAGAGGTGAAGATTTTATTCTCTAGGGGAATGACATTATCACTCTAAATTCTCATTTTCCAGAGTTGTGGAAGGGGCCAAAAACGACTTAGAAGTCCGCCCATACAATACTTGTGTGTTGCGCTGAAAAATTCTAGACCGTATATCAAATGTCACAAATGGATATTGACCCTTCATTGTGAATTAGACACTGAGAGTGCCATAAGACCTAGCATAAATTCGAGTTCGATCGGAGTAGTCCAACTATAGAATCCAAAAGTTGGTTGGAGTGTGGGTCTTTAGAAAGATATGCAAGAGTGGAGTGGTTGGCGTTTTGATAGGGAGAAATTTCGAAGGTGTGAGCCCAAAAGGGCGAGGACTATAGATTTGTCGTAGATCCAGACCGAAAAGACTCGAATCATGTATTTTTTTCATGGACCCATTCCATTGAAATCAGTCGCAGTCTTTCGTACTCATTAATCATCGTGTGCGTTGAAAATCTGTAGAGATCTAGACCAATGGATCAGGGGACCATCAACTAACGGTAGCATGTTGTTTCAACACATAGAATACTTAGAGAAGAGAAGAAAGAGACAACATATTGGTATAGTTTAGCATGGAAGAGACCTCACATTTCAGGGATGAGGAATCTAATGATAGGAGGGCCAGAGAAACATGTCCAGACTTAGTGGAAATTGTAAGAATCCTAAGGGATTAAATTCAAAGCTACAAAGTGACAATAGCTTATTAGAACCTAGGAAAAGGAGGCATAGTTAAATGCAGTACTGTTGCAAAGTTTGTCGGAAATACAAAAGCACTTGCAATTGGGTCCCGTTGCCAGCAATGTAGGAAGACTGTCTGAGAAGTTGCAAATCCCATAAGAGATTCAGAGGCATGGGCCAACACATATTAATGTTGGGAAAACACATTTCAAGAAAAGGCATGGGAGTGCTAGGAAAGATACATCAAGCAGAGACTCTTCCACAGAATCCTCTAGTAAGAAAACCACTACCTCTGAAGAATTGTCCAAGAATGAGACTAGTTTGAGTACCCATAAGAAGAAGAGGAAGAAACATTCTAGAGACTCCTTAGCTGAGGAATTAAGAAAGGCAAAACCACCACATTTGATGGAGAAATAAAAAAGGGTGAAGAAGCGGGGGCATTGATACTAGGAATGAAAAAGTATTTCCAAGTACACAATTACTCACGAAATGTAAAAGAAAAATTGGCCACCTTTAATTTGGTTGAGGGAGCTTTCATTAGCTGGGAAGATCTCAAGAAGGTAAAGAGGATTATTGAGAAAAAATTGACTTGGAAACAATTTTAGAAATACTTTAGAAAAACATACATGTCCGACAAGTATTATGATAACAAGGTTAAGGAATTCCATGATCATAAGCCAGGGCATGTTACCATGGATGATTATGTAAGGAGATTCTTGGAATTGTTGAGGTATGTTCCTCACCTTAGGGATGAGAAATCAACAATTCAACATTTTCTCAGTGGACTACCTCAATCCTTTCAGGATCAGATTGAGTTTGATGAGCCCAAGGCCCCTAAATGACACCATCTGAAAGGTCAAGTATTGTTATGAGCAGTTAAATCATAGGAAAGAGCCTCATAGGGATTGGAAGAGAAAGGGAAAGAATGATTTTAAGAATAATGGATTTATATCCTCCAGATTCAAGTGTCAGAGAAAGAGTGCTCAGTGCAATCACCCCACTAGAAGTGTGCACCAACATAATTATCCATCTCAAAGTGGGAATAAGTGAGCATAACTCATGTCAAAGGAGAAAGCAAAAGAACATAATAAAGGACCATTAAAGAGTTAGGATTGTGGATAAGAACATTTGTTGAGGGATTTCCCCCACAGGCATAATGATCACAAAAGATTTTATAATGTTCAGGAGGCTACAATTGTCAATTATGTAACCAAGAATGTGCCACAAATTTATGCCACTGTTGAAAATCGACAAGCAAACCACCAAGCTTCAGTGGTGGAGCTGGAAGGTGTTAGCGTTAGAAGTCACTCCTGGATTGCTTGCAGGAGCAGAGCGGCTGTCTTTCCCTTTAAAATCCCGATACCAATAATGTTACTAACAGAAGGTATAATTTTCAAATGACCTATTTCAATTTTAATATACCCTGGTTCATACTTAAGTTATATTGCACCACGAATTGTTGAGTCTTGTGACTTACAAAAAAAGAAGCATGCAAATTCATGGTTAGTCCAACTAGCCATAGAAACCAAGAGAAAGGTGATTGAAGAAGTTTCATCTTGTCCATTTGAAATGAATGGACTACACACACAAGTAGCCTTGAATATCTTACCCTTGGGATCATATGATGTGTTAATTGGCATCGATAGGTTAGCAGCCCATAAGGTGAAATTGGATTGTTTTAACAAAACTTTAGAATGTGAAGATGATGAAGGAACCAAGAGAGTATTGCAGGGTATTCAAAAACCCATATCAGTAAGAAAAATATCATCCTTACAACTCAATAAATATAACAAAAAGAGATTCCCTTTATATGCTATATAGGGGATAAACTTGGAAAAAAACAACGAGCTTAAAATAGAAGATCGTCCAGTGTTGTATGAATTTAGAGATGTGTTTCCAGAGGATGTACCTGGTATGCCTCCTAAGAGGGACATTTATTTTTCCATAGATCTTAGGATGAGAGAAGCACCTACTTCTAAGGTGCCCTATAGGATGAGCACACCTAAATTGGTGGAGCTGAAAATACAATTAAAAGAAATGTTTGATAAGGGGTACATCAATCCCAATGTATCCCCTTGGGGAGCACCAACATTACTTGTTAAAAAGAAAGGTGGTACCCTCAAACTATGCATTATTATAGAAAATTGAACAAAATGACCATTAAAAACAAGTATCCATTGCCCAAAATTGATTAACCCTTTGATCAACTGAGAGGAGCTACAATATTTTCTAAGATAGACTTGAGGTCTGGATATCATCAAGTCATAATTAAGGATGGGGATATCCATAAAACTGCTTTTAGAACAAGATATTGACACTATGAGTTTTTGGTGGTGCCATTCAGGCTTACCAATGCACCAACCATGTTTATGTGTTTAATGAATAATGTTCTTAGCAAATATTTGGACAAGTTTGTCCTAGTTTTTATTCATGAAATTTTGATTTATTCCAAGACCAAGGAAGAGCATGAAGAACATCTCAGATTGGTACTATAGGTGTTGAGAGAACACCAGTTGTAGGCCAAGTACATCAAGTGTGATTTCTTCCAGAGGCGGATCCAATATTTGGGTCAGGTAATCTTAAAAGATGGAGACCCATAAAAGATCAAGGCAATCATGGATTGGCCAACGCCTAGAAATGTATCGGAGGTAAGATTGTTTATGGGATTGGTTGGATATTACCAAAATTTTATCTAAGGATTTTAGAAAATAGGCCATCCAATCACCTCACTACAAATAAAAGGGATGAAATTTGTATGGTTGGAAGAATGTGAGACTAACTTTTAGCAGCTAAAGTATCTCTTGACTAATGCCCCTGTGTTGAAGATTGTAGATCCTGACAAATATTTATTGGATTATATAGATGTTTTCAAAGAAGGACTCAGTGGAGTTCTCATGCAAGAGGGACATGTAATCAGCTATGAAACAAGAAAATTAATTGAGCATGAGCAACACTATGTCACCGATGACTTAGAACTTGCAACTATTATACATGCTTTGAAAATGTAGAGACATTACTTTCTTGGGAGAAGATTTGTCTTAATGACATATCATTGTGGGATGAGATATTTATTTGACCAATCACGTTTAAATGCCAAAAAATCTAGATGGATGGCTCTCATTATCGAGTTTGATTTTGAAATCAAGCATATAAAAGGGAAGGAAAACCAAGTGGCAGATGCACTCAACTGAAGTATGCAAATAATATGATTGGAAACAACTAGTGTGTGTGAGTCCAATATAAAACAAAGAATCAGAATTTCCTTGCAACATGATAAGAATTTCAAGATAATAAGGGACAATTTAGGGAAGGAGCCAAGAGACTCGAGTTGCAAAGGATATCAACTCACGAAAGACGGGTTGTTTATGTACAACAATAGATTGTACGTACCTGATTTCGCTAAATTAAGTTAATAATGGATGAATTCCATAAGACGGCGTTATGTGGGTCATCCAGGTTACCAGAAAATGGTAACAACAGTAAGAGACTTTTATTACTGGACTAGAATGAAGAAATATATCATAGATTATATCGCCAAGTGCTTGGAGTGCTAACAAGTCAAATTTGAACATTGGAATCCAACGAGATTGCTTCAACGAATGAAAATTCCATAATGGAAATGGGAATCCATGTCCATGGACTTCATTACAGGACTACCAAGGGATATCAAGCAACATGATTCAATCATGATGGTGGTGGACAAGTTGAGTAAGGAAGCTCACTTCATCCCCATTAAATCCACTTATAAAACCATAGATGTTGCAAATATGTTCACAAAGGGAATTTTCATATTGCATGGCATGTCCAAAATGATCATATCAGACCATGATGCCAAATTCACATCAAACTTTTGGGAAGGGTATGTTTGCAAGTTTTGGAACGCAACTAGCTTTTAGCACTATGTATCACCCCTAAATAGATGGACAAACAGAGAGAGAAAACAAGGTGCTAGAAGATAATTTAGAATGTATGCTATGCACCAGTCCAAGAAGTGGGAATATTATCTACCCTTGGTACAGTTTGCCTACAATAATGGTTATTGGGAGTAATGAAATATGAGACCCTTTGAGGCTTTATATGGTAGAAAATGTAATATTTCAATTAGTTGGAGTAATCTGGTGAACAAGATTACACCGGGACCAGATATGTTGAAAGAGATGGAGCAGGAAACAATTCAGATGAAGCATAATTTGAAAGTGGCTCAAGACAAGAAGAAGAGCTACGCTGACAAGAGGAGAACCCATAAGGAATTTCAAGAAGAAGATCATGTCCATCTCCGGGTGAAACCCAAAATAAGTTCTCTTAGAATGGGGACTTGTGCCAAGTTGGCACCTCGCTACTATGGACCATTCAAAGTTTTAGAGAGAGTGGGGCTAGTGGCATACAGGCTTGTGTTGCCTCCTACTTTCAAGGCACATGATGTATTCTTGTATCTTTGATTAAGAAATGTATTCATGATTCTAATCATGTTATTGATTGGACTGTGATACACGTGGAATGATTTGGATTATTTTTGGCATGAAACAAGAGAAAAGATATAATAAATAAATGTATAGAGATATCTCAAATATCCAATATTATAACATAAATATATCATAGATGCAACCATAAACACAAAGATACAGTAATACACAATTTCTATTAATGAGAGAAATGTACAAAACTGTAGAAATACAAAGTGAAAGACTTGCTAGAATGATGTACAAAACTGTAGAAATACAAAGTGAAAGACTTGCTAGAATGGTGGCAACTTATCTCTGAGAAGAGATGTGACGACTACTCACATTTTCAAGAAGATGATCATTACAATGAGGCTCCAAAGGCATTTTTATCATAAATAAAATACAAAACCCTAACCCCGGAAGATGAAAAGCCAATAGTTTTGTGGACCTCGTTTTGGGTAGTTTGGTGTATCAATTTCTCGGGAGCGTAACTTTGGCATACAATCTTCATTTGGGGCGCACAATATCTCATTGGAAAGGTATTACCGAGGAGATTCATTTTGGGGGATCAATCAGAGCCTTTGGTTCTCATTAAGGTGATTGATCCTAAAAAAAACTTCATTTAGGCCTTCAAAATGGCCTCGGGAGTTTAGGAACCGAAAAAACTACTAAAAATAGTAAGTTGCAAGAAAATTGTTTTGAGCCAGGTGGAATAGGTGGGTGGTGACCAATTTCCACCTGGATCATGGAACTAGAGGGAGAGTTCCAGCCCGAGCCTCAATGCATACTTGACATGAAGGAGACACTGCTCTGAAATCGAACTATCGTGCAAATCAAGGTGCAATGGAAGCACTTTGGAGCATATGATGTCACATGGGAATTGGAGGATGCCATGAAAAATACAACCCATTTTCTTTTTATGTATAAAATTGGTTTGTGGTTGGTGAAAACACCGAGGATGTTTCCTTTAAGGGGGAGGGAAATGTAACACCACGTTTTCCCTTGGTTTGTAATAAGAACTATGAATTAATATTGTCGTGAGCCATGACCTGTATTTTTGAATAAAAGAAGGCCAAGCAGATGACTGAGGTGTGGAACATAGGTACTAACCATGATACCACAAGTGGGAATTGCTGAGGGTGAATTGGGAATTACCATGTTTATCCAAATAATTAAATTTCACCTGAGAAATCCCTAGTGCCTACGTCTTTCTGAAGTATTTTTACCTTTCTTTTGTTCAGAAGAAATTAGTTAATGAGAAAATAATTGGTGGTTGAAAAGTTAAGTTCACCTTCAAGAAGATGCAGGGAAAGTGGTTGGATCAATTGAAGTTGGCAACCAAAAGTACTATAGCAAGTGCCCCTTCAATTTGGGAGTCTAAATCCCGAAAGCTTCTAACATAAGAGAGTGAAGGAACTCGAGGAAGGGGATAATGTTTGAGACACGGAGACATAAGAGATGCACGAGGGTAGTGTATGAGTGTACAAGGAGGAGAGGGAATATTTTGCGAGGAAAATATGAAGCTTACCTACTAAGTTTATGGTCAGATTGGAGCAAAAAAATACCCAAACCCAAACTTGAGTAAAGAGGATCGTGAATTGATGTTTGTTGGGATAGGATCTAGCACTGAGAAGAGAGGTCATTGAGGCATTGTAGAGGCAGTGAAGGGACTCCCTTATGCAATTATGGCCAGCTGGGTAGGCATCTGAAAGTTCTTGGTGCTCCTAGACTCAATGGGTAGAAGGGATTTTTGTTGATGGATGTTAGTGAAGGAGAGTGGCCTTCACATTAAAAACCAGAACTTTTGAACAACCTATGTGTTCCCCTAGTGGTATCATGTCTTTGCATGGGGGTGACATGTTGTAGAAATCACAAGTGCAACAGAGCCTAAGGTTGGGTGGAAAGGAATTCACCCTCAGTCAATTGCTTGACTAACTTTTATTCTAGAAACATGTAAGTGTTCTTAGTGCTCTTTGTCAAAAAAATTATAATTGAATGTTAACCTTTGCACTTCTAATTTTGTGAGTGTTTTGAATATGGTGAATGAATGTTAAGTTTGGAATTTGTCTATCTGTTGAACAAAATTATAGAAGGGAGAATACCCATTGATTTTAGGTGTGAGAAACTTGAATTTCAAGGTCTGCGGCCGTGTGATTCCCTTGTGCTTTGAAATGGAAAGTTTGAATAATATAAAATCATGGTTTCAGGTATGATTGCTAGTAGGAATTACTTTTCTTTTGTTAAGTGCGCGAGCAATCGATATGTAATCCTTTAATAGAATACCTTCTAGCAATGGAAGAGATGTGAAGAGTTTATTCACCCGGGGACTGACATTATTGCTCTGAATTCTCCTTTTTCGGAGTCATGGTAGGGGCCACGCTTGAATTAGAGGTCCGCCCATACAACACCTATGTGTTTCCCTTTAGAATTCTGGATGAGATTGGATGTCACGAGTGCATATAAACCCTTCATAAAAAATTAGACACGAGGATCACCGTAGGACCTGGCATAACTTCGAGTCTAATCGGAGTAATCCGATTGGGAATCCGAAAGCTGGTGAAAATGCAAGTCTTCGAAAATATCTGCAAGAGCAGAGTGGGTGTCATTTTGATAGGGTGAAATTATGTAGACGCAATCCCGAAATGGAGAGGACCGTTGATTTGTCACATATTTGGATTGAAAAGACCTGAATCATATATTTTTTCGTGGACCTAATCTGTCGAAATATTTTGGAGTTTGTCGTACTCGTTAACCATCAAGCGGGTTGAAAATATGCATAGGTTTGGACCAATGGATCGGGGGATTGTGAGTCGTTGGATGTGTCAGAAACAGTTTATTCAGAAGGATCTGTTCATAGGTCTAATTGGAGTATTTTTGTTCTCGAACGACTAAAGGTAGTGCACCTTTTTAGACCAAAGAATCTGGGTTGTCGAATTGATTAAATCGTGAACGTCAAATTCATTGGAGTCAGGAGGCTCTGTTAAGAATTAGATGGTTTGGGAAATCCAAAAGGATTTGGATTGTAGATCATAGGAGATATTGTTTGTTGGATCTATCGAACTTTCAGAGTGTTTGTTAACTGTTGTGCGGTTTAGGAAGACCGTAGAGATCTTGTCCGTTGATCAAGCTCAATCATAATCGTCAGATCTGGTGGGGAGTGGGGTCTTCGAGAAAATCCTTTGGGAAATATTAGTTGAGACTTGTGTACCGAGTATGTTATTCTGACTGACTATCCGTCGTGTGCCTTGGAGTGTGAAAGGGATGGGGACAATCGAATTCATTCAGTTTCGTCCGTTCGATGTTGTCAAGATCTAGGATTTATTGTTGGGTTTTGTGTTGAGGATTCGTTGGGGTTTTCCCTTTGATTTGAGACTGGATGAGTGTCACATCTGATGGCACATCATTCACCACATTATAAAACACATGCCCACCTTCTCAGTTGGTACAGATGATGAGGATCCACGTGGAGTTGAAGCGATCAGTGGCAAGAGAGACCTAGAAAATTTAATAAATCATAATTTACAATCCCAAACTCATGTTTTGGCATATTTATAGTCATTTTAAAATCTCACAAAGATAGATCAATGATCTCAAAGTTAGAATTCGAGGAACATTTAAGAAGAAGAAATTTTGACACCCCACTTCCGTAATGATGCCTAAGGGGAACTGGTGTGTTACACCATGAATGGAGCTTCCAGATTCAAAGGCATCGAGGGGACCTCAAGAGGAAGCTAAGACTTGGGGGGATTGGAGATGACCGAAGGGCGTTGTGGATCTTGAGACTACTGAGGGGTCCCTTGGGGATTTGAAGGGTTAGCTTCAACTAGATTCTATGACTAGTCTCCCAAAATTTCAAAGTTAATTTTGAAATCATTAGACTTAATCGAACCTGATTGTGGTTGTTTCCTATTGGATCGATGCCGATTGCAACCCACACAAAACCCTCGTCTTTCTGGGTGTCAGATTTGGAAGGCTTGGGAGGGTTATTCAACGGACAATCATGAAAAAGATTCCCATGCTCATGACATATGTGGCATCAAAATGGATTAGACTCATAGTCTAGAGTTTGGATCCAGTTTGAGTCTTGATAGTTGAGGTGGATTGAATCTAGTATAGGCACTGAAACATTCATGTATATGCATATTCGAGCATAAGTAGTGTATTTACCTTGTTTGGTGGCCTTGACAATCTTTACAAAGGTTCCCAATGTGTTGTCGATTACTGCAAGGATTTCCTCGTCCTAGTACTCATGTGGAAGGGAGTATAGGCAGACCCAAATGGGGGCATATGAGAAATCTTCCTTATATGGGTTAAATTTCTCTGTCCACTAGTGGAGACGGAGGCTTGTAGAACATAAAAAGTAGGGACCATTTTCGAAAATCCTCTCTTTGTCGTCTTGATTATTAAAAATATTTGTGATGAATCCTTTGGATCCAAGTTTGAGCTATAAGTGACCTTTAGGTTTCCATCGAGCATTGATTTAGGAAACCAGATCTCTTTCAGTGGGCCAAATCCCCAAAAACTTTCCAATGACCGTATGATCTCTCATAAATTGAACAAAGTTGCCTCTGTGATCTGAACGAATTTCATATTTGGGCATTTTCGTCGCTTTGGGAATGCATTTCCTTGGCCTCCACATCTTGGTCCCAACGTTGGCCTGTGACATATCCATCGTTGGGTGTTATCAATATTCGTTGCAGTTGTCTTCCTAGTAGCAAAGACATGGTTGCTAGTGTGTTAATTTGGAGATGTAGTTGATCAAGAACTATCGACACCTAAACTAGTAAGAGTCGATTTGAAAGAAGGGGGACCGACCCCCCTAGAAGCTCCGCCATGAGGCTTCACCGGGAACAAGGGAAGTTGGAAGGATAAAAACCCTAAGAGAAGCAATTTTCTGAAAAACCCTAATGCCACTTGAGCACATATCCAAATGTCCATACTGACTTATATCAACCACTTTTACTTATGTGATTGTATTAGTATATTTTGTTAATGATAACATTTAATATCAATAAAAGGATTGTTGAAAACATTAAAAAAAAAAAAAAATATCTTTAGTATTTAAAAAGAAAATAATATTAAAAATAATAATTGCATTCATATAATATTGTGCTTTTATATTTTAATAAAATATGTTGTATAAATATATGATCATTTAAATATAAGAAAAGATTATGTGTGTTAAATGTCAAAAAATAATTTAAAAAAAAATTATAATTATCTTATTTTACACATTAGAATATTTATATATTAATTATATTTATAAATATAAATTTTCTTCATCAATATTATAAAATACATGTTTGTTTGTTTTTTTTAAGATGTTAAAGTATACCACACATGGATCATGATATGTGTACATTATACCATGATACAAACTATGAGTATTATACATTTATATATATAAAAAAAAATAATTATGTTAAATAGTGTATAGTGAAAAAATTTAAACAGTTTTAGAATCGTTCAAATTGGTTTTTAAATCAACTAAATTACTAAATTATAAAACTATGAAATGATTGTTCATTAAGTTTAATAATTATGTATATTAAAAAAAAATAGATAAAAATAACATTTACATTTATATGAATTATAAAAATATATCACCTTTTAAGTTGTAAAAATAAATCTATAATATATATATATATATATATATATATAAATATAAAATCGTCGTCCATTTCATTTAAAAAAAAAATAGTCACATTCTGAAGATTCTAGAGAGCGATCTACCAGAGAGACTTGAAACAAAATTATTTAAATCCCGGAGTAATAAGGTTTTCCACTTATAGAAATTGCGGATGAATTCGCAACACTTTTATAAATATATACATCGAAATTCTTCATTAACTTAAAAATCTAATAAATTAATACATATGTTTAAAATTTAGAAAAAAAAAAAATGTATTAAATTTTTTTTTATATAAAAACAATCTATATAAAAAGGGTGTATATAATAACAATTTATTAAAATGATAATAAACATATTTGGAATGTATTAAAATTTATTTAAAGGTGATATTATAAAATAAATCAATATTATTATTTATTGGATTATTGTAATTTAAAATAAATGGTTTTTGGCTTTTTAAAATAAGTGTCATCATTTATGGAACATTTTTTATTAGATTTATTAATTATTTTGGGGTATAATTGGTATTTTGTGTGACTATTATCATTTGAAATTAATATTTATTTTTTGATAAAAGTATTTATGTTTGAATTTTTTATTTATCTTATATCATGACGTGATAAAAGTATTTATATTTGAATTTTTTATTTATCTTATATCAAACATAAAAGTATTTATGTTTGAATTTTTTTAGTGATGTGAATCTTATAAGTATCTAT
>CBVK0100485849.1:0-18118 GCA_900067695.1 Picea abies
ATTGATATAACATTTGAAAAAAAAGGATTATAATTACGTTATTATTGATTCACCCCGCCTCTCAGTAATCCAACAACATATGTATCATGATTCTGTTCAGAAACAATGTTGAAAGGATTGACGATATCATCATCGCCATCAATGTCATTTTTTAGCATATTTTCATCGACATCATCATCAATAACTTCATTGTCTCGTACGTCTGGATCATGATCTTCTTTGTCTTCTTCATCTGTCAAACTTGCATGATCTTCTGGCTCTGGCTGATCTGGTGAATCATCTTCTTCTTTGATATCATCTTCTTCCTGTACATGAGTATACTTAATTGTCCTTACTCTTGGATAATATCTAACAACAAATTACCAATCCCTCTCACTTATAACATTTGAGTAAGATACATGTTCACATTGACTTGGAAAAACATAGTGATCATGTCCTCTTTCAAACACCATTGTTTTAATCATCAGAAATCAATTGGCATGTTGAATAACAGTTATTTCCTCATCATGTTCATGCATTTGTAACCTATACCATTTGATGTTGAACATAACTAATTTGAAGGAATTAAAGTCACACTCAAGTATATCATTCAGATACCTATAGTATCTATTTTCATATTCTCGGGGATGTTTGTCACTCCTAGAGGAAACATTAGTGACTTGGAACATTGGAGTTATCCCAATATCAAAAAATTTCCTGGTTTCATCTAACTGTTTGATGCGAAATTTACGACCATTGCACCACATAGCCTTGTGGTGTTTCAACTGCAATATGCCAGATATGTAAAAGATGCATTGTTAATTAATAAATTAACATATTTATATAACTTGGAAAGTATTTGAAAAAGACAGTATACATGTAATCACATTAATATAATATAAATTAACTGAATAAAATGGGTGAATTTGCTTCTCTGTCCATTTTTCAAACCATATGCTAAATCAATTTCCTTTTGCGTAACATTGGCATCTCCGTTACGACGAGCTTCTATAACCAATTCATACAGTCGTTGCCATGATAACCTACTGGCATGATCTTGTTTACATATTTCAATCCATACATTCATCCATTCAATATTGTTTGCAATGTATAAATGCAGTGCATCCCAATATTGAACAACTGAATCAAAAAATCATAATTCACCAATATTAAATATTAGTTATAACATCCATGGTAAATATTAATAATTTATGAAATAACAAATACTAATATATTAATGAGTATGATCATATACACAAAAAATGAAAATTTATATGTATTAATATAAATCTCCACAATTATTAATATATTACCTCTCATTTTTTTCATTCTACCTTTCCCCAACAGGTGCTCCTAATCTTCAAATTTTTTGATGGAGTTCACATCCCAAATGCGATCCACTACATGCATAGTTGGCGCTACTAATTTAGGAAGATACTGACTAATATACACCATGGATTGATATATCATATATCCCTCCACCATAGAACCCTCAGGACGTGCTCTTTGTCCAACCAAAGCCTTCAATGATTTCAAGTGCCTCTCCACCATCCACATTGACCTTGTGTGTACAGGTCCATAAATTTCAATCTCCTCAACTTGGTGTATGAGGTAGTGTTCTTGTGAATTGAAAAATGTTGGACTTATATACTTTTGCATTTCACACAATAGACGAGGAATTTATCTCTTCCAATAATTTATATCATCTTCATGGATTTCTTTCAATGACAACCAGCTAGATGAGATCATGACACAAGAAAATAACACATTTCAACATAACATAATATATATTAGATTGCAAGTAAAACATATGTCATTAAGTACAACAACAAATTGAAAGAACATTTTGCACATAAATCACTACTACTTACCTCATGTATTTGCCAAGATCATATATAACTTGTTTGACGTTGTTGTCAAAGTGGTTTGGGAGAGATAGTGGTAGAACATATTGTAACAAAGTAGACAAAAAAAAATAAAAAACTTAAAATATGTATAATGCCAATATATAAATGTGTATACCAAAATTATTACCTTAATGAAGGTATGCTAATCATATGTTTTTACCCCACCAATTTCACCTTTCTTCATTAAGATATTATTTATGTTTGAAGCAAAACCCGTGGGAAATTTAATTCTTTGAATGACCTCTTTTACATCATTGCTTTGTTGCTCTATTAATAACCATGGAAGGTTATTTCAGTCTCCATCTCTATTTGATCAGATCACACTTCGCATTGCATGATTGGCTTCCTGAATGTCAGTACAAATTTTGACAATTTTTTCTTTATCCCTCCTACCATCTATGATTCACCATAACGTTTCTACCACATTCTTCCCGATATGAATTGTATCAAACAAATGAGTTATTTTTAGCTTGTAATAGTAGGGAAACCTCATGAGTTAAGTGGGATAACATTTAATTCCTCGTGGCATCCCATTATTAATACCTTCATGATGGAGGCCTTCATGAAGCATAAAATAAATCACAACAATAATTATCAAATACGGTAAAATAAATTCAATGATTAAAATAAAAATACAAAACATTACATATACGATACATAAAGAAATTGCATACCTTGACGATTTCTATTATATTCCAACCTCCATAGGTGAGGTGTAATTCTTCATGGTTTTAAACCAATCTCTTCTTTCCCATTGAAAATATGTTTTTCAGTAGTATGATACCTATGGTTCTTAGGGAGGAGGTGTCTATACTCATAAAACACCACCTTTCCGAAACTTTTTGAATGATGATACTTCATCTTAGGACCACAAATTGGACATGCAAATTTACCCTTTGTTTGAATACCTGCAACAAATGGATTAGTGTTAATTATACGATGAGATTATTTAAAAATTAAACATGCAGCATGATATCTTTAAAAAATTATATAGTATTAAATAGAAATAGAATGCTACATACCACAAAAATGTGTTAGTCCTGGGGCATCATGAATTTTCCATAAAATTATTCCACAGAATTTAAATTTCTTCTCCCCGATTGGTTTACAGATGCCATACATAGTGATGTCAGCCCCTAACTTTAGTAGCTCGTCGATAAGAGTGTTACGAGGGAAAAACTCTCTATGGCTAGGGTAAACCACAACAGACAGGTGTGACTGCAGAAATCTACTCAATTCCAACATATACTATATAAACAAATGTGCAAGCAAGATAAGAAAGAAGCCTACCTCGTTCCAACGTTTGATGATGTTCCACTGTTGAGCACTTTGACCCAAAGCTTTGTACCTACAACAAGTCTTCAACAAACAAGCAGAGAAAGTATATAGTGATAATATAATGGGGTTAGCACATTAGATAGCATAATCTATTAATAAACATTACAAATATGCCCATGGATAATAATCATATATTTTCACGATACTAATTGGACGGGAAATGCAAATTTCTATTAATAAATGATCAACATAAGAGAAAACATTACATACTTCTATATCAACATGGCTGAAAACCAAGAAACCAAGTTCCTTCCAACTAGGCCTCCACCACTTCACTCCTGCACCAAAGGCAAGCTCATAGGAAAGAGATAATGAGGTTCTCTTAACAATAGGGAAAGAGCTTGGGGGCTGAACAGTGTGTTCAGACTTAAAGGACAAAGGGATGTAGACTTAATATGACGTAATTTCTCCAGAGTAACTTTGCTCTCAAAGTTGAATGCTTTTTCTTATTTTCCATAGCTCAGACTTGTGTTCTTATAGTCTTCAAAATGAAACTGAAGGGCCGAGTTGGAACATTTCTAGTATGTGGAAGGCCAAGGATCATAGATCTCCTGACATGACATGGAAACCCGACTTCATTTTTGTATTTTTTGGCACAAATCCCGATGTATGTGTGTTGTAGTGGAGCAACCTACGTATACACATGATGTATAGTAGATAGGGCACGTATATGTGGAAAAATATGTATTTTTAGCTCTGGATTCATCAAAAAAGGATGACAAGTCTGCATGGGGAAACAGAAAAAGGCACTCTGTGCAAGATAGCAATGGTGAGGAAAATCTTGCTATAACAAATGCCCCCTAATGTGTGAGATCAAAGGAGTATCTATGATGGCCGAAAAACATTATAAATAACCCAGAAGTGGAGTGGCATAAACCCAGTTGGAAAGACTAGTTGTTCATTACATTCTGTGTTGAATTTACATACATGGCTTCCAATAGAATACAATGCAGATCCATGTGGAAAATATACCAAATATGTGTTTGTGTCCATGAATAGGAAAATACAAATGCAGTTATATGCCAAAGATCTCATAATCACGAACAAGGCCCAGTAGAACCAGTCTCAAAACCAATCTGAAGATATCTGTATTTGATGGAGTATAATCTGATGTCCCATGATTACTATAGTCAAATAGGTGTTGGTCCAATGAAAAGGAAGAAACCGCTCAGGAAAGCGGCGACCACATAGTGATGTCTTCATGTCTTCTACACATCCGCCAAAGGTGCAATTCTACATCATGTGAATAAAGGAGTTGAGGTTGAACACAATGAGACATTGTTTGATTACTGATCATTGAGGTATACCGTTAACAAACACGAGACAACCTACCAATAATGAAAGTAGATATCAAGGCACCAAGTGCATTCCTACAAGTGTGAATAAAGGAGTCGATGTCGAACACTTGAGGAATCCATTGATCAGGAGACATTGATGTATTCCCATTAGTCAATGGCGAGAGAACCTGCCACTAATGACTGCAAGTCTCAAGGTACTTATAAAACTCTAGGTCCCATATCCAGAATAAATGATTTGAAGTCGATGGAAAGAGACCCGCTGAAAGGAGATAATTAAGGTATCTCTCATCAGTCAACACGAGAAGTAAAGCAATAGCTTCATAATTTGGTGGGGATCGGACGAAGAACATGTGCACGAATCAACGACCCTGTGTGTCTTTTGCGTGTGCCAAATGCAAGCGGTACACGAAAAAGACCCTCTGAATAGCAGCCAATGATGAAAACTGTTGACAAAGGCAAGGAAACCACCAATAAGGCTAATGGCATCCAAGACACTGCACAAATCCCAAAGTGTGAATAGATGTCTTTTCGTCGAACACAATGGAAACCACCTAGTCAACGACCAATGATGAAATGTCAATTGTTGGGTTCAAGGTGGCATACCAATGATGAAAGTAGGGCTAGGGTGCATGATAAGACCATAGTAGCATGTTATTCTGAGACAAATTGAGGGTATGGCCGACATGAAAAGTCAAGAGTTCTGAGGAATGGTCGACACAGGTTGATAGACTTCCTTTGAACAAGATCATGAGAAATATGGTGGACTACGATAGCATAGACTCAAATGATGTGACAATTAGATGCAAAAGGCATCAATAATGTTCTCTATAGGGACTGGAAGAGTAACCAATCAGTAGAGAAAACTCTGTAACGAGATCAGTTTCCTAAGGCCATGCTAAACCCAAAATCATGATGACACAAGGACTCAATAATTTTGTTCTCTGTTCAAAGGAGACATGACTGCTGCCAATTATAATATAGTACTCCCTTCCCGCCCATCTTTTTTTGTTTTTTCATAACAAATGAATGCTATGATACAGAGGAGGAAACGAGTGTCGCAAGTAAGAAAAACTAGTTCCATCAGTGGAACGTACCTATGCTCAATGCAAGGAAACGCATGCGAGATATGGACACTCGGGGTGATGTTCCCTCCAGGGTATAGGGCGTATAATTGTGAAGGATATAAACAAGGCTCTGCTTGGTTGAGGATGCAAAAATTGCTTAGGCAACTGTTTATAACGCAAAGAGAGAACCGACTAAAGGCTCAAAACTGCAAGTAAGGGCATGAGATGTAATCAAAACTTCACGCCAAAAAATGTCATTTTTTATGTCTTCTAGTCTACTTGGTGTGAAAAAGGGGTAAACTTGTGCCAAATACACGTCTTTTTAAATCTAATTTACGAGTGTGAAAAAGACAAGTTCACTCGGCTATCTTTTCTATTTTTGGTAACGAGTCAGAAAAGAGCTTAACTAAGACTCATGACCTTTCAAATCCAATTTAACGAGTGTGAAAGGGACAGATCACTCGGAAATCTTTTCGATTTTTATACGAGTCGGAAAAGAGTTTAACTAAGACTCGTTTTTGGGAGTCCACGGGGAATAAGGCCTCATGTGTACGAGTGAGAAATGAGGCTCATCATAAAGTAACGTATCAAGTTATAATGGACTCTCGGTCCTAAGGAAAAAACTCAGTATGGGCACCAAATGACAAAGAGGATCTAACTAGGGTGCCCATGTTTGGTAAGTCTCTACCATTTATTAGCGACACTACTTATAACAGACGAAATGTTTGTGTGTCACAACAAATGGGTTCATACCTAAGGCACAAAAAATGGTGTTTATAGGATAATGCAAAAAATGCACGATGGAGTGGATACCTATCCTATATGCTAGGTTATGAGAATACCTACCTGAGGTGATGAACGGCCAATCATAACGTTGAAATCCGCAAGAAATCTGGGTCAAAACTACAAAAACCAGCTCAAAACCACTCTTGTATTAGTCCATTAGGTGAAAAAAAATGGCATAAAGCTATATAAAGTGGGTAAAAATAGCTTATAAATAGTAATAAAATAAAAAATTACTATACCATTTTTGTTTTTACCCAAATAGTGCAATTTGGACCAAAATACCTCCAAGATTCAAGTGGAGATTGCGGGAGCATCAAGCAATGAAATCATGAACCGTCTAGATCAGGTAACTCTACAGCTCATCCTCTTCAAATTCAGTGGATTACATTTTTGAACTAGGTTCCAGTTTTTTAGTTATTAAGGGCGTGAATTAGGAATTTCAGTGTACACGGGCTGCCTTTGTTTTGGTCGCGTACATGTCGAGGTATACGCTATTGTGTGAACCATAGGGGGCGTATATTGATCCCTACACATGATTGTATGCAAAGGAAGTCGCGTACAGGTACGCAAACGACCAAAAAGAAGGGTTCTAACTCAAAAATTGGTTTGTCCTTTGCAAGATGGCACTTGAATGGAGAGAGCGAGAACATGAGGAGGTTGATGTGGTTGTGGACTGAGAACTGGTGGCTCAAGAGACCACTCTAAAAATATGTGGCTTGTATAAGTTTTGGGCTCTCAAAGGAATGAGGGCCCAAGTGAGGTTGTTAGATATGTTGGTGGGTTACTAGGACCCTAATAGAAAAAGCTTTATCCTCAATGGACAACCATTGAGGATCGAAGTGGAGGACATATGCTTCTTGACTGGTCTATCACGCTGAGGGGAGGTTGTAAACCTCAAGTCATGCGGAGCGAGGAGTGGGATGAAGATCAAGGAGTATATCGATGCCCACTGTGTAGCGAGGACTCCCAAGGTGGGAAGTCAAATCCCTATCCGAGCAATAAATAACCTCGGTCTGAATATCATCATGCTAGTATTGACCAGGATCACAGGTTCGACTTTGTTGCATCAGGCATCGAGGTCCCTTATGTTTTATGCAGTAGAGTGTGCGAGACCCATTGTCTATGACTGGTGTACTTCACTGTTGACCAATATGAAAGGTCAATTGATAGAGAGAAAACAAGGGGGTAAGTGGAAATTTGGGTTTGCCTCCATTCTTTGCAGTTTCTTTTTTGAGCAGGTTCCAGGTCTAGGACCTATAGTGGAGATCCTTCCTAAGGGACTGCATGATCTATCCATGGCGCAGTGGACCGAGGTCATGAGATGATAGGGGGGAGGTAGGGTGCCAACACCCTACAACGAGGATTTTTTCTTCTGGTTGCAGAGACACATTATCGCTCTAGATGACTATCCCTATGCGGGGATTGACTTCAGAGGGGATCTAGATATGCCACTTCCACCAGGGGCCGCCTACGGTGATATAGGTAAAATGTTTTTAAATATTACATTTTTTTTTATTTTTGTATTATGAGACAAAAATATTTTTGGGTGGTGTTTAAGTATTAACTAGACACTTGTGTGACACAGATGTGGGTCTGTGACAGCCGGAGGGTTTACCTTGACATCGACGGAGGCACCGGGGTGATGAGAGGGCGGAAGGAGAAACCGATATGGTTCTACAAAACGTGTAGGGAAACCTGTCTCGTTTGACGCAGAGGATTCTGATGGTTTAGGTAGAGGATCTACCTGAAGCCATGCAACGATAGGTGGTGGGTGTACCTCAAGCCTGGGTACGACTTTTTCGGCGTCTCGCAAACGTTGTGGTTTGCTATCATAACACACATCCGACGCCACATGCGTAGATGTTGTGGGATATATATATCGGATGTATATGTGTATTGAGGGTTTTAGCCCCAATTTTGTAATATAAACACCATATTTTTGAAATATAAAAAGGATCTTCGGCTTTACTTATATTTCACAATGTGTACATTGATTTAATGGTTTTCTTTGCTTTATTAATGTGACAAATACCAATCTAAAACGTAATTAGCATAGGCATCAGATACATTATTAGCACTCCTAGGAATGTGATAATATGCGATAAAATCAAACTGTCATTCTAAAAGACGTACTCGTAGGAATTGTCGGAGTAAAGTAGGATCACGCACATGACAACTGTCGTTCAACTGACATACTACTAATTGGGAATCTAGGAAATTTCTAAAGAGCGAATACCATGTGAGATAGCATTGCACAAAAGTTCTATGACGGTGCTATATTCGATCACATTATTCGTGGATGGCCCTAGGCATATGCCACCTGAAGACACCAGTAGACCCTTGGGTGAGTAAACCACCCAAGCGACGGAAGCCAAGTTCTGTGTATGATGACTGGCTCCGTCTGCAAATCCTAGGTAGATGGAAGACTACGCTGACATCTGTCAATAAAGGGAAAAATTGATAAGCAATCCAAAGACAAAAAGAAAGGGAAAAGATATGTATATACACTAAATTACATTAGTATACAAAGAGTTCCACCCAATCCTAGGCTCAAGCGTAATATCTTTTCAAGTAGAGACCATTTCTGGGCTCGGCCAACACATTCCCTTCACAATCTTCTAACTCATAGGCTCCTTTTTCTAGAACACGTCGCATGATATAAGGACCATGCCACATGGGTTCAAACTTGCCTTCCCCCAGCATTTCTTTGGCTTGGTCATATAAAAGGACCAATTCACCCTCAGTGTACAATCAAGGACATACAGACTTGTCATATTGGACCTTGACACATTTTTTGTTCGCCTCGATGGTCGTAAAGGCGTCCCCACGCTACTCGTCAAGACTCTCTAAGTACACAAGGCGTCGCTCTAGATCTGACGTGTCAGGTAGGAGTGCGACTGCCAACTTAAGAGAAGGGATTTCACATTCAATAGGAAGAATTAACTCCACACTGCGCACTAATTGGAAAGGGGAAAAACCGGTGGCAGTCTTAACCGTGGTTCGATATGCCCAAAGCGCAGGATATAGCATGATGTACCAATCAGACTTAATCTAACTAACATTTTTTTGGAAGATGGTCTTAAGAGACTTTTTGATGGCCTCTACTTGCCCATTTTCTTGGGGGTAATAAGGGGAGGAATGACCATCTCTAAACCCCATCTTAGATGATATTTCTACCATCATTTCATTCTGAAAGTGACTGCCATGATCAATGACAATCTCACTCGAGATACCAAACCGAGCGATAATTTGATTGAATACGAAGAAGGTAGTCTTCCCATCAGATTTCATGGTAGGCATGGCTTCGGCCCAACTATTAAAGTAGTTGACAGCCAAAATAATATGTTGATGTCCCCTAGCTGAAGTTGGGTTGCAATCTACGAAGTCTATTCCCCACTTGGTGAAGGGACCGATAGTAATGACTGGGTGAAGAGGGGTTGGGTGAGAGTTCATTTTCCAAGTGAACACCTAGCAGGGGTGACACTTCTTAACCACTTCAATACAATATTTAAAAATAGTAGGCCGGAAATAACCAGCTCGCAAGATTTTTTAGGCTGTCACAAGCCCATATAGGTGACCACCACAAGCCCCTTTGTGTCAGTCGTTTAGGACTGACTCGACCTCCTCGTGATTTAAGCAACACCGCAAGATATCATCTATTCCTCGGTGATACAAAGTGTCACCGATGATGGTATACTTATTATCTTGGTATCTGATATGTTGTTGGTCATCTCGTGAAACATGTTGAGCGAACTTCAAGGTTTGAAGATAGAGAACAATGTCTCCATACCAGGGGTTAGACGACGAGACAAGGAAAATGTGTTCATCCGCAAACGAATCAACATGGATAACATCCTCATCTAATCATGGGAAATCATATATTAACTCTGCGAATACCAATGATTTCTTAGACTTTGTTGAAGCGAAGTCGAGATCAAACTCTTGTAAAATGACAATCCATTTATTGTATTTCCCCCCTATGATACGCCTGGTAAGGACGTATTGAAATGGATTGACATCAGCAACCACAGTAGTCTTGCAAAGCAATATATAGTGACATAGATGTTGGACTGCGTGAACGACAGCCAAAGATAGTTTTTCAAAGTGAGATTAATCAAGCTCAGGGCCGACTAAATTTCGACTAAGATAGTAGATGACATGCTTATGGAGCTCATCATCTTCCTGAACTAGAACCATACCAATCATCTCTTCAGACACAGAAATATAAATCAAGTAATGTCTACTATAATCAAGAGACTTTAGTACAGGGGCTGATACTAAGGATTTCTTCAAAGCATCGAAAGACTCCTGGGCTCACTCATCCCAGATAAAAGGGGGTGTCTAAACTGGCATAATTAACTATAAACTGACGCAGAAAGTTAGCTTTCCCTTGTAAACCCTGAATTTTTCTAATCATGTGTGGGGGAGGCAATTTAAGTATTGCCTCAACCTTAAGAGGATCTACCATGATCCCTGTCTCAGAGAATAAAAATCCCAAAAGACGACCAGACTTAACATAAAAGATGCATTTATGAGGGTTCAATCGGATTTTGCAGTAACGACATCTTTCGAAAACAAGTCGAAGGTGCATAATATGATCCACTCTCTTGTGAGAGTGATCAGCAAGATCATCAAGGTAGGCTTCGACTATGTGCTTAAGATCGTGAAAAGTGAAATTCATGGCGCGTTGGAAGGTTGCTCCGGCGTTTTTAAGGCCGAAAGGCATTTTCTGGTATGCAAAAGTACCCCAAGGACATATAAATGTCATCTTGTGTTGGTCCTCAGGTTTTATTTGGATTTGGTTATACCCTGAAAATCCATCCATAAAATAAAATATCTCGCTTCCCGCACACTCATCGAGAATCTGATCAATTAAAGGTGTGGGGAAGTTATCTTTAGGATAAGCCTTGTTCAGGTCGCAAAAGTCCATACATACATTGATGGTTCCTTGCTTTTTATTCACTGGAACGGGGTTGGATACCCATTTGGTCAAAGGAACTGGGTAGATGAAGCCAGCATTAAGTAGCTTCTCCACCTCTACCTTAATAGCAGGTGTCTTCCTAGGATTCACAGCTCTAAGATGTTGTCGAGCAGGTTTAGCATCTAGGTAAGTTATAATCTCATGTTCGACAATACGAGGGTCAATCCATGGCATCTCTTCATATGACCAAGCAAACACATCTCTAAATTCTTTGAAGAGATTGGTGTAGGTCAAAATTTCTTCTGGCGAACAATCTACACCAATATTTACGTTTTCAATCTTCCCAGGGGTACGAGAGATATTGATCGAGACGGTAGGGGAAATACTCACCATATTTCCTTCGGCATAAATGTCGTGCGTATCAAGTGGAACTATGGCGTGACCGATTATCTCACTCAAAGTAGACCAAAAATCATCTTGCTCAATTCTTTCAAGATTTGGGAGAAAATAAGATCGATGATGC
The DNA here is from genome assembly GCA_900067695.1 of Picea abies. Classification (NCBI taxonomy): domain Eukaryota; kingdom Viridiplantae; phylum Streptophyta; class Pinopsida; order Pinales; family Pinaceae; genus Picea; species Picea abies. The sequence goes on from CBVK0100485849.1 coordinate 11,817, forward strand.
ATATCATGCCAAGGTCTCTCGAAACCATTCATGGATTTGTTTGAAGGAAAAGTCTCATCTAGGAAATCATGCGAACAAGACAACAAGGTGGCCCATATAGGCCTAAGAATAGGATTATCCTCGTTCATCGACGAGGTAGTAGGATCAAGATCGATGGAAGAGTCAAGAACGGCTTGATACGCAATCTCTGTTGCTGATAGTGGCATGGCCATGCCAGCATGTGACTGACCTTCACACGACAAATTCAGGGAAGGTAGGGTCCATGGATCACTAAAACAGGAAGTGTGGAAAGGAATGGAACTCTCTGTCGAAACATGCCTACTAGACATGGCATAAACGTGGTGGATCGATGTTGAGAAGTTGAAAGTACCCATAAGGGAAGAATACATTCTGACACCAATATTCTCAGTTGTCGACTGAGAATTGTCGATCATAGGGATCGATGGTCCGACAGATGCATTAGGACTAGAGTACTCAAAGGACAATTGTTCGATCATCATGATCTTCCCTTGATGAGGAAAACAAAGCGTACGAAAGATGGGCGATACGACAACGACCATAGCATAGGTCCAATTGCGACCTAGTAACAGGTTATAATCAAGAGGCGCATCAACTACCTCTACATCCACCTCTACTGTCTTCCCACCTAAATGGACCAGAAAGGCAGGGAGAATATCGTGAGGGTGGAAGGAACGACTGTCAAATGCAATCAACATGTTCGACAACTTGGAAAGGGTCAGAGAACCAAGAGCTTTCCAACAGACCAGGTACATAACGCAGGTGGAAGCACCTTCATCAACAACCACACGTTTGATGGTATACTTGGAATACTCCACATGGATTTGGAAATCCACATGGTAAGGTAATCAAGGCTTCACATCCGTGACATCAAACTTGATAACTTTTGAGCTACTGGGTTCTAGAGCTCCTAAGGTAGAGAGTAAGGCATTCCTCTGTGAAGGACACGTCTGGAGTACCTCCAAATCTGGCATCGCATAAGGGGTTTGGCCCACGGCTTCAACAATAGAGTAGTTATGGGGGGCTCTAGCATTAGGATTGTGGGTAGAGCACTTAATTACTCCTTTCGAAATACGAGACGGTTGCTCTGGTTTCTCAATCTATAAGTTCGTCTCTGGAGGAGGAGGGGGAGATTCTATACTAGAGTTAGCTTGCGAAGAGCTATAATCTCGAGATCGAGTGGCTACATCAATTTTCGCATCGACCATGTTGATACATACATATTCGTCATCTTGCGACGATGGGTTTTGACTCCCATCGGCCGCATTTCCAATGTTCGAAGAGATCGAGGCTAAGTGTTGGTTATGTGGGAATGGATTCGTCAGCACAGCGGATGGTAGATTCAAAAGCCTCATAGCCTCCGTGAGTTTGGGGAATAAATGCATAAGGTGGTCATCGGTATAAAGTTCACAAGGAAACTTCACCTTACGTTTCTCTTTCTTGCCCTCTCCAGCATTATCATTCTACTTCCCATTATTATCTTTGTGCTTGGGTTTATTACCATTTTTCCCACCCTTACGATTATTTCGACCTTTCCTTTTATTCCCTCCCAGTTGTTTGTCACCAAGTGGGTTTTTCGATGATTGCACAGAATGTACATCCACCGAATTAGTGGGGTTGGAAGACACAGATGAAGTTGGTCCTCCAGCAAACTGGTTTCGAGACAAAGTCTTCAAGTGGCTCGTCGTCAATTCTGAGGACTTTACATTGGCGGATCCTACAATGCCATCGGCATGAGGTCCAGGTTTTTTCCTAGGGTCATAATTTGACCGCGGTGCTTCTAGAAGAAGGTGATATAACATCCCAGATTGAGCATATATCAAATCTAGTTGTTGGGCTCTAAAGATAGCTTATTCCTCATTGGAGACCCCAGAAGTAGCAATGTCCTTCGAGATAGGAGGGTGAAAAGACTTTAGGAACCATTCTAGGAGAACGGTTGGGGGTATAGGAGTCTTAATCAACCACCTCCGTCTACGCCACTCCTAGATGTGATCTGAGATATGAGTGGCGGTGTCCTGGCGTAAAGTCAACAAAATTTTGAGGCCAGCATCATAACAAATGGGCAATTGAAAGTAGTTGAGAAAGGCCATCACCAACTGATTAAATGACCCATATGTCCCCGTAGGTAGCTCAATATACCATTGAGCAGCAAATCCAATGAGAGTGCATTGAAACAATCGTAATCTAATAGAATCGTGGCTAAGGGAATTCGATGAGCACCAAAGGTGAAAGGTAGTGACGTGATCACCAAGGTCCTCTCCATTCTTACCTTCAAACTTTGGGATGTCCGAAGGAAGCTTGGTGGGGACGGGGTGCCATGTGGGATCATGACTCACCGATTCATTCATTAACTTATCCAAATCTGGCAGATTAAGCATGGCCAAAAAAGGGAGACATGGTTGCAACATCTGGCCCCATCCTCCTGCGAAATATTGTGCGTTGGGAATTGCATTCCACCCAGGATTCTGGAAAGAACCAAAGCCCTATCCAGAATTATAAGGCCCTCCTCCTAGTTGAATTGTATAAGGTGGGTTGGGCATCATTCCAGTAGGAACGTTCTGATGATGGTTATAAAATTTCCCCCAGTTGGATTAGATCCGGGCTGGGGGTTATAAAAAGTGCCCCCAACCGGATTGGATCCGTGTTGGGGATTGCCCAAAGTGTAAGACTGACCTCCTCCGGGTGGGAGCCCAGAGGATTTAATTATATTCATCATGCCAAAATTATTGGTCGGAATCGACATCGAGAAGGTAGAGATTTAGGATGAAACTTGTCCGCAAGGTTGGTTGTTCCATCCAGCTGTAAAAGGATTAGAACCATAGCTAAGATCAGGGACACTTCATATATTAGGGTTCATCTGAGGGATATGAGAACCACCAAATGGAAATGGAGTGTAAGGAGGTGTAGTTCCCCCAAGTCCAATGCTAGAGTTATAGCTAGCAACTGGTATGGCAATTGAAAATTGTGAAGTGAAGTTAGGCATACTATATGAAAATGGACTAGAAGCCATAGGGATGGACTGAAAATTGTAACCCGACAAATGACCAAGACCCCGAAAAGGGTTCGAGGCAAGAGAGGAAGCATTAACTACAGGTTGAGCCATAGTAACGGTATATGTCTCCGGCATTGCAACCATAGTGGTTGCAAGAGTCGAACAGGTGCCATTAACCATAGTGGGTATGGGAGTCGAAGAACTCCCAGTGTTCTAGAGTCTAGATTCAGTACTCATCCTTGTGGAACCACAAGTATGAAAAGTGGATGTGTGTGTACCACGCCTAATAACTCTACGCCTTTTAGAAGGCAAGAACTCGAAATATTGTGCTAACTGTAACAACCGATGGGACCGACGGGGATTCTGGTCCGACTCCATGACAACTTATGACTCTACAAAATAAGAATATCCTAAGGCCAACTAGTAGTCAAAGAGCATACCAAAAATTCAAACAGCCAATATCCATGCAAATGGGATAAAGTGGTTGAGTGGCCTCCCTCACTAAAGAAGGTATGTCTCATCCAGGAGGGACCTCATACTCCCCACTAAAGTTTGGAGGTAACAAAATCAGTTATAAGGGCCCTCGTGGGCTTAACAACCAGTCAGTCAAATCCCCCCGGAGAGGTAATCCTCCATAAAGGTTGTGTGTTGTCTGACCCCTATCTGACCCAGGATACAAGTAGAATAACCCCTGGAAGTAACCTATGAGATACCTAAGTCAAGCAACTAATAAACCACTATATAACCGATGCACAGGCGAGCAGTCGTAAGTCTGGATTACCATATGGGCAGGGTAGCAAATCCTGAAATCTTGAAAGCACCACCTCTCACAGAGATATGGGTACTAGCAAGATCCCCAAATATGAATAAATCCATAGATATATCTCTAATGCTAGGCGCATATCCGAGGGTTATCCCTTCAACTAATTTCGTGTGACCTCGTGATTAACTCTGGTGTGAGCGGAGCCTCCTGATCTTACCAATTATACAATGGACTTCTCATCTCCCTGTCTCAGACACATATGTTGATTTAATTGCCTTGGAGAAGTTTACTCACAAAATCCTATCCCAAGGCACTAAATCCTAGACTAGTTTGTGCATCCTAAAAATAAAATCATGACTAATCAATTTTAGTTTAAAGCATAAATTTTATTGGTCGTGATTACTCAAAAAAGTATGGAAGTGAAACTCATGATATTACGACTCTGCAAGAAAATGAATATGATTATAATGCAAAGTCTAATCTTAACTTTTCAATGAATGATATGCGTATAAAACAGTGCAATTTCAATTTCAACTCTGCAATTCATAAGCAAAATGCAATCTTTCACTAAATGCACTAAGCTAATGATAAAGATTCAAAAGACAAAAATGCCAAGCAATGCAAAATGCCTATTTTTTTTTGTATTTTCAATATAGTAAAAAGAAAATGCATGGAAAGATAAGCAACCTGATATATAAATTATACTATGTATCAACGAAATAACTCAAGCAGAATACCAAGCAGCCAAGAAACAACTGTTACACATCAAAAATACTCACTTTGATAGTGTTGCAAGTGTCGTCATTACAAAGGTTGCAAGTGTCACATTTTGCTCACAAGTGTCGCAAGTGTCAGGGAAGCATACTACCATGATGCCTATGTCGTGCCTGTAAACGACATCAGGAGGACATCACACCAAACTTATGATCTTATAAGTGGTGCTAGAACATAGATGATTTGGAAGCAAGAGACCTATGATCTCATAGGGAGCAATCGGTGAAGCTATTGTCATTCAGATCGTGGATCTCTTGAGGAAGGGGTAGACAAGGAGGACTTGGCAGAGCTGTTGCAATCCATCCACGGCTGTAAGCAATGTTTTTTCCTCATTAATATAATTTGCTTGTCCTGTTTCTTTCTAATTCATGTTCAATCTCACATGAATTTGTCTCTTTAGTAGATCTAAAAGGAAGTAGATCTAAAGGGAGATTTTCCTTGGAGGGCATGTCTCCATCTTTTGATGATCTTTCTGGAGTCTAGCTCTTTATCATATTCTATGCATCTTTTTGGGCATTGAGTCATCATTCCATTAGTTTCACTTTCATGCACCCTTTGAGTAAAGAACAGCCCTAAAACGAACGCTAATTAAAAACTATCTAGAACATTTTTGTTTTTAGGATCTTCCACAAACAGTAGACTAGGGTTAGCACTTTGGATTAGGTTGTGAGTACAACTCTCCAAAGTTTTCAAAACAAACATTAGCATCCTGAGTTAGGGAGAGTCAAACCCAATTGTTGTATTGTTTTTTTGGGATCCCCCTCTCACACAGGGGTTACGCACGAGGTCGCATTCGGGTGAGTTACGGAGATTATCCCTCCGTGGTTCAACTATTTGTAGTGGTCGGATCGTATATTAAGGGTCACTTGGAGGTATACCCACGATTATGTGTGGGAGCCTTTAGGTTTGATTTCGGAATTGTTATCCTGCCCATACGTTCTAGATCGGACTATCAACTGTACATGCCTAGGGACTCACTGTGAATTGGTATCTTTAGTTTCCATAATCTTTAGGTACTTACACAAGGTGACGACGAAGGGAAGTCTCACTGTACCTGGAACAGACATTGGTCAAACTCACTCGGGCTCCTTAGAGGGTAAATCCACAATTACTACGTGGAAGCTTGCACCAAGGCGTAAGTCCATTAAGCAGGTCGCCATTGTAACTGTTCCACCATATGCCAACCCCTTCTCGACTTGATCTTGCGATGTTGGATTTCATCACCAACTAGTACGGTCATCGAGAGAAGTTTTGTCTTCTTGGTCGATTCCTAGATTTTTTTAGCGCGTGTTGTTTCTTTTTGTTAGTTGGCCCTAGATTTTCAGTGTGCTCTGTTATTCTCCACAATTGAGCCCATAGACGATAAAGGTCTTCGTCGATCACGTAGGATGCAAGGGCTGCCTTCGGAAGGCTACCAACCCTTACATCCTAACCCTCCAGAAGAGAAATACCGTAGAGAGGTAGAAAATCCATTTGACGCTGGAAGTGCTATTGCTCCCCCGTTAGATAACCCAGAAGACACTTTGGACACATTTGAAAATCCCACCATACCTGTGTCGGTAACTCCTCTCAAACCACTTTTGGTTCGTTTAGACTCCCTTGGGAACGTCATAGATGAAGAAGTCCCACGATTACCAGAGAGGATCTTTACCGAAACATATATGGGTGTTGGTCCCTGGTTTTGACCATGCTCTTTGCCTATATTATATACCACAGACCTCCATTTATATGCCAGTACCACCCTTTTGGCCTCAT
>CBVK0100485850.1:0-18118 GCA_900067695.1 Picea abies
TATATATATATATATATATATATATAAAACTCATAATGATTTTAAATAACCTACCTAAAAAAATGTAATTTTAATTTTAATTTCTTATAAAACTAATTTTTACATTATATTTGATAAGTTCAATTAAAAAAATCGATTGAACAAACATGAATACAATTCTTTATCATTTTCATAATAGTATAGGGATATTGAAAAAGCCATGTATTTTATAATATCAATGGGCAAAATTTATATTTATAAATACAACTAATATATAAATATTATAATGTGCCAAATAAGATAATTATAATTTTGTAAAATTAATTTTTAATATTAATAATTAGTGTAATGTAAGTAACTTCTTTGAATGATGATTAATTTTAGGGGGATGATGCCACGAGGAGTAGGCTAGGGTTTATGGTGCTTGGAGTAGGAATTCAGGGTGATAGTTTCAGTTTTAAGTAAAGCGAAAGTCGAGGATTCGAGTCAACGTTATTGGGACATTGATGGAGGGAAATAAGTTAGAGGCATTTAAGCATAATTTGTGGAAACAAGACTTGGATTTGACGATAATGGTAGAAAAAGAAATGTCCAAGAAGAAATCGTTCAAAGAAGCAGTTTAAGGGGGTCCCATTCTGACGCCCAGGCATGTCTCGATGACAGGAAGGGAAAATGGTACTCCTACCATGGAACAATCCACCTCAAATACTGAGTCAGATACCAATCAAGAAAAATGGTTGAAGAATGGATGTCTGGAAAAGATGGTGGAGAATCCAAGATATGAAGCCACATCACCATTGATTGGAGGCTATATCCAATATATGAAGGACCATGCGCTCATTGGAAATTTCATGGATATTTGGCCTTTAGAAAAGGCTCTCATGGTATGGGTATAATCAATATGGAAAGTTGAAGGAAGCATAGATGTCAATCTAGGTTCAAAAGGCTTCTTCACTATAATTTTCATGTGATATTAGAATAGGAATCACTTTTTTTATGAAGGCCCATATTTTTTTAACTCTCCACGGTTACACCTAAGATACTGGACTGAATGTTTCCCCCCTGAAAAACTGAAATTCACTTCGGCTCTGGTTTGGCTCAGATTATACTCATTACCCCAGGAATTTTGGCACCCTGAAACCTTAGAGAGAATAGAGAATACTTTAGGATCCTTTGTGAAAATGTCAAAAATCACTAAGACAACAAAATTCATGTCCTATGCCAGGATCCATGTCTACAAAAATGTGGTTGGATCCCTACTGGAATCCATAGTGATATCCTATCAGGATGATGATTGAACCTAGACAATAGTCTATGAACACATTCCATTCAAATATCAGAATTGCCATGAACATGGTCATCTATTTAGATATTTCCCCCAGAATGCAAATCTAGTAGTAAACAAAGGGAAAAAGGTAAAGGATGGAGAGGGCTTCGTAAAGATCCCCCAAAAAAGAAAGGTAGTGAAAAAAGCACCAAACAATCGAGATAAATCTTTAAGAAGGACTGCAATAGTTTTCAGGCATTATCTATGGAAGAACAAAAGACAAAAAAGGAAAAAGGATTAGATCCAATCTCGGAAGACCCATCTCAAGTGTCATATCTAGAAACAAGGAAATAGGAGGAGATACCGAAGAGTTTCCGAACAGAGCAGAGCACAGTTATCACCCCAATCTTGGAAGGGGAATTTATAATGTAGGAGTTGGAGGACACCGAGGCATCATAGGAAGAAGTAGAAGGGGATCACGAATCTTAGAATATGGATATGGAATATAAGGAGATGGACATCAAATTTCTCATTGAAGTTCATGAGGAACAAGAAATAAATAAGATGCAAGATGGTCAACTTCATAATCTTCACCGAGAATTAAAAAAAAGGAAAGAAAAAAGAAATAGTTGGGAGAATACAACAACATCCTTAGGTAACCTAGGAATCAAGACCAATCCTCTTAAAAACCCAACAAAAAAACAGTAGAGAGGAAAAAATGAGAGGCTTCAAACCCCACAAGCAAGTTCTGGAGGAAACATGGGCCATGCTGATAGATTCTGGCCAAGTCGTGGGACGTCCAGATAACTACTTATCCTCTCAACCTAAATGTTGATCATGAATATTATTTCATGGAATATGTGAGGGTTGAATGCAACATCCAAGCACAAAATTTTGAAGAAAAATCTAACTCGTTAAAAAATAGATTTCTTAATGTTGCAAGAAACAAAATATGATAGGGAATCAATGAACAAGATAGCCAAAAAAGTGTGGAAAAATAGTGAAATGGAATGTATAGAAGCGGAAGGGGCCTTGCGAGGTTTGGAGATTCTCTCGAATCTAGACTACTTCAAAGTTGAGATTGCGCTCCAATGCCCTAGAATAATTTCAAGTCACTTTCAAAACCTGGGATCATGGGAGCATGGTTACATCTTGAATGCATGTGACCCCTCGAACCTGGAAGCGAAAAGAGATTTTCTAGAGGCTTTTGATTAGTTGGGTATTCAATTGAAAGACCAACCTTCGATTATAGGGGGATATTTCAACCCAAATCACTGGAAGAAAATAAAGGAAGGGTAAGGAAATTGGATGCAGAAAGAAAATTGTTCAAGGAAAGAATAGATAATTTAATGTTGGTGGATCTCCCAAATCAAGGCCATAAATTCACCTGGAATAATAGAATAGGAGGTTTGAAACATGTGGCAAAGAGATTGGATAGATACCTAGTTTCAGAGAGTTTGTTCCAATCTAAATAGGAGCTAGTGGAAGAAATCCTTACCTCCTATGGCTCAGATCATTGGCCTATCTCTTTGAGTTGGGAATCTTATTCAATCCCTAGACCAAAGCCCTTCATATTTGAAAAATTATGCCTTAGATGCCCAAAATTCAAGCAAATGATGTCAATTTGGTGGAATAATCAATTGAATCTTCATGGTACCCAGATGTACCAATTATAGCAATGATTTAAATATACTAAATCTTGCATAAGAAAATGGAATAAAGAAGTCTTTAGAAACATCCAAGAGGAAAGGAGAAAGCTGGAGGAAAAAATGGAGGAGATCGAACAATAGGTAATTCTTCATGGGTTATCACAGGTGCTTAATTTAAAGGAAGAACAACTCAAACATAAGATAAATGAAAGAGACAACCAGAAAGAGATACTGATGTTTCATAAATGTTGAGTCCAATGATTGCAGGAAGCAGATAAAAATACCAAATTCTTCCATAAGTCACTTCTCTGGAGAAGAAGCCATAATCATATTGCATCCCTACAAAAGGAAGACATAACTGTGTTGGAGAAACATAAAGAGGTATAAAGAGAGATAGTTATACATTACAACAAGTTACTCTCATAGCCATACTTGGATAAGAGGGGGCCCATGCTCCAGATCACAAATTATATGCCCACAATAATCTCCCCAGAACAAAATAGTAGTCGTCTGCGTCAGGTGACCCTAGAAGAAGTCGAGGTGGTGGTTATGGAAATTCCAGTCAAGAAGGCCCCTGGTCTAGATGGTTTCACCTTGTATTTCTTCCAAGAATGTTGGAGTCTCATAAGAAGAGATGTGTGGGTGGTGGTGGAAGAATCCAGAAGGGATCACTCAGTCCTACAGGATTTCAACACAACTTCCATGACTTTAATCCTTAAGGAAAGAGACGCTATATTGACAGACAAATTCCTCCCTATATCCTATGTAATGTAATATAAAATATTATAATGAAAGTAATTGCAAATAGAATGGAATCTCTTCTGTAGGAAATTATTTCTCATGAACAAGGAGGATTTGTTGAGGGAAGACAAACTTTGTATGGCATACTAGTAGCACGCAAATCCATCCATTATTCTAAAACTAGTGGTCAACTGGTAATGATGATATAACCGGATCTAGCTAAATCCTATGAAAGGATTAACTAAAAAAAATTGTGTTAAATTTTGAGGGCGTTTGGCTTTGGCTCAGAATGAGTCACAAGGATCTACGACCTGATTTCCTCATCCTTATTTTCAATCTTGGTTAATGGGTCCCCTTTGACAACCTTTAAATCTTCCATAGGTATGCTTCAGGGGGATCCCCTTTCTCCCTATCTATTTATAATTTTGGCATAATGTTTAGGGAGATTTATCAAGCAGAGTCGCCAAAAAGGTGCCCTCCAAGGCCTTCTTTGTATCCCTCATTCTAAACCCCTCACCCAATTTAAATTTGTGGTTGACACCCTCGTAATGGGTCTTCCCACTGTCAAGGAAGTGATATATATCAAACACATCCTTAACATCTTCATAGAAGCCTAAGAAATGTAAATAAACTAAGAAAATCCCAACTGAACTTCTCCCACATTCTAGGATTTCAAAGAGCAAGCTTTCCTTCAAAGTATCTAGGAGCCCCTCTCATGGGGAAATCCCCTAGCAATATGGCTTGGAAAGAGCTACTAGCGAAGCTAGAATACCACCTTAACACTTGGAATCATAGATTCCTAACTTTCATGACCAAGATCCTCATAAAATCAGTCCTTTTGGCCACACCAATCTAACTATTTTCAGCTCTAGTGCCTCCAACATTCAACAAAATATCAAGGCTATTAAGAGAAACTTTCTATGGGGAGGAGCAAAAAGTGGAAAAAAATGTGCTCTGGTGGCTTGGGACAAAATTTGTACACTTAAATCTAGGTGAGGTTTAGGAATGAGAGAGCCACACAAGATGGGCCAAGATTTAGTGGCCAAACGTCTCTGGAGATATGGAAAAATATGGACAAATAAATATTCAAAGGATTCCCTGAATAACGAAAGGATTAGGTTGGAAGGTTTGAGACTAGGATCTCTTATTTGGAACTATCCCTGGAAAAATAGAGAAATCTTCCAATATTAAAGTTTTTGGGAAATACATGATGGTTGGTTAGCCTTATTTCGGGGAGACACATGGGAAAAATTTCCTTCGCTAAATTTAGAAGGGACCCTACATAACATTAAATAAAGGAAAATATAATCTAGGTGGACTATGGTTCACAAATTTTGGGAATATTCTCCAAGCCCAAACTTGGGAGAAATATGAGCCTAGAAGCCTCTTTTAGCATGGTCAGTAACCTAGATAGGATCTTCCAAAAAGGAGATGAAGCATACTTTATCCCTGCGATATATTACTATTAAGCTAGGTAAGGATGTCCTTAGATGGGGAAGAAAAGGGAATGGTAACTTCAGTATAAAAGAAGCTTACCACGAGGCAACCAACCCCTATGATACAGGCTAAGACCCAGTTTGGAACAAGATCTAGAATTCACATCATTACCCAAAAGTGGCAAATTTCCTATGGTTAATTCTCCATAGGAGATCACTAACCTGGGATAGCATCATTCGAAGAGGTTATGAAGGATATTCCATTGGAATAATTTTCCTCTGGAAGAGAGAAACGATAAATCATATCTTTCATTGAATACAGGCTAGTGTCAGAACTCTGGGATAGAGAAGCCATACTTTTCAGAACCATGGACCGAGTAAGACATGAAATAAACAGAACGATATAAGAATGGAGATCAAATCCATTTAGAAATAAAATTCTCAATCACATCTAGAAGATATTCTCAGGATTTTTTCTATGGCATACCTGGAAGGAGAGAAATCGTAGGATCTTCATAAGCCAATACAATAATCTAGACCAAATTTGGCACAGAATCCAGGAAAACATCCAAGAAACAATATATTAATAATTCTAGTAGGAATAGGATTGGAATCCCTCAGGGGAGGAATTAGGGATTCTCACAAACTGGTTTTTGACCCCTGTCCATGCCACAGCCCAGCTAAAGAAAAATCCAACCAAAAATCACCCAAGAAAGGAAATTTGAGAACCCCCTACCATGTGATTCCTGAAATTGAATTTTGATGGCTCCTCCAAAGGAAATAGATGTCAATCAAGGGCAGGAGGGGTCTTCTAAGACTCAAGAGGGGATATTCATTGCATATACACTATCTGGCTGGGTCATAATACTAATAATGGAGTGGAGCAAGAAGGTCAGTTAACAGGTTTGAGAATAGAAAAAGAATTGAACTATAAAGCTCTCGTAGTCGAATGGGACTCTCACGTTCCCATCGAGGGATTGCAAAAAATCATAAATGTCACCCATATAAAGAGACTTTCAAATAATTGGAGGTTATCGTTTAGTTTTTTGGAGATAAATAAAAACATTAGGGGTAGCTCAGTTATCATCCCGAAGCATGTTAGGAGAAAGGGTAATGTGGTAGGAGACTACCTAAAGAACGTGGTAGTGGTCCAGATCCCTAGAGAAAATAAGTGGCGATGGAGGTAGATGGTCCCAGGCACATTTCGAGACACAATAACCCAATTAGTTAACAATGAAACCCTTCACATGGATGGGGGGACATCTAGGGAGCTCGATGGCCTAGGTTCACAGGGGCCATATCTCCCTACAATAATCTAAATGTCATAGCACCAACACATAATACATGGGGGTTAGGAATTAGAACTCATTTCTAGGCATATAGAAGAGAACAAAGATGAATGGAAGGTAGTGGGAGTAAGGCCTGTAGAATAAGGAAGGTATGGAGACCTGCGGATGACAAAGTTTCTATGAGATATGGAGATTGGATTATCATAGGTATTATGGTTACGAGAGAAAAGTATTGGGATTGTGGGAAAATGTTGAAATCAATTAAGATAGTAATGAAAATGTGTCTTAGCTACATCAAGATGAAGGAGACTAGGCCTATTAATAGTAATGGAAATCAGAGGAACCTGACACATAGAATTGTTAATTTTTTATGGAAGGGGATAATAAGCTTTGAGAGGAACAAAATTTCTTGAGGGACAATGGTAATGGATGGAAAAGGGTGTCCTGGGGGATTCCCTCTTCCTTGGGTCTCTGTATTAAACTTTCTCAGGGTACCAAGATAGGAATTGGTCTAGCCGCTGGTGTGTTTTTGATAGTGATATTTGATTGTAGCTATCCAAATCAAAGATAGAGTAATGGTGAAAGGATTCGAGGGATGGAATTGAGTCACAAAAATATGTTTGTTGAGAAGAAGCGGTTGGTTTTGGTCGATTTCCCCAATATCGATGGTCATGGTAAGCAGAACTATAATCGTGAGAGCTAGTCCTTTCCTAGAAAGATTTGCTCGAGATTCAGATAAGAGTCAACCCTGATGGAGGCCAGTTGTAACTTCCATATCCTTGGCTCTGCAAAATAAAAATAGGATATGGAGGACCTTCATAGGGAGGTGATCAAAAAGAGAAGGGTCCCTTCAAAGGAGGAGGTCTTGACAGAAGCGGAGGATTAAGTCCAGGACCCAGAGCAGTCACGAACCAGAGAAACCAAGTATTTTTTGCTTGTCGGAAGTCTACTAGAGAATGAAAGTTATGGTCACCCCAGCTATGGTGCAGTAGAAACAAAATTTCTCCCAAGCAATAGCTCAACAATAATGAGACAATGTGACAATCACTCAAGGGGTAAGGTTGTTGGAAGAAAAATTCGAACTCTTTTGTAAAGATAAATTTGGTGTTATTTTAATAAAAAAAGACTATGAGGCTTGTAAGTAAAATGTGAGGCAACAAGGGATGGGGGGAAGCTCTGTTGGCTCGAAGGAGCACCCCAATGTGATAGAGGAGGATGAGCCATGGAAGGAATCTCGCCTTGTCAATAAAATTGTGCAACACTCATGTAAGGGAGATCTCCTAGGTTGAGGCTTTACCATGGGAGGTTTCTCTCTCTCGTCCAAGCTCGATGATAAATACTAGCATGTGGGCATCAATATTGGGACCATCAAGTCAATCTTGTTTTTTTTCTGGTTCTTCTTTTATGGATATATGTAGTCAAAAGGATATGTATAAGAAAGTGAATGGTTTGAGTCTCAAAAGCCATGCAAACTTTAAATATGTAGTGTAAAATATCTTGATATCAAATTATGAATTTTTGGCCTGGAAAGGTATCATAGTGGTAAGGAGATGGTTCAGGCCCGCGAGCTTTTTGGAAATCCTAAGGATTTCATAATTCTAAGGGGACCCCTGCTTTTCTTTTTGGTAGGACCCCTAGAATGAAGCTTGTATTATTTTGTATAATATTAATAGAAATCTATTGTCCTTTTTTTGCCTAAAAAAAAAGTAACTTCTCTCAAAAGATACTTAGACTCGTAGAAAAACTATTATTATTGATATTGATGAAATAAGAAATATAATGGTTGAGGAAATATTGAAAGAAAATTTTTAGAGTAATGATAAACATCATTGTAGATATCATCATCTTTGAGTGAGATAAACTAGCAACAACCACTTTATTAAAGTGGTTGATATATGCCGATCAACACCATTAATTTGAAAAGGTTGAAAATGACATTGATCGACGTATATCAACCACTTTTATAAAGTGGTTGTTGCTAGTTGATAGCCAACATGCATGGTGGAGGAATAATAGATCATTAATAAATGAAAATATATAATTAATTATTTAATATATAAATTCAAGTAATAATGTACAAAAATATTAGTATAATAATTAATTGAAAGTTAATGTTTTAATGCTTTATTAATGTATTAATTAATAATACTTTATTAATGCATTAATACTATAATAATAATGTATTGTTAAAATATTAATTTAATAATAATATAATATTATTTTATTAATAATATATTAATATATTACTTTATTAATGTATTTATTAAATATTAATAGTAAATAATTAATTAATACATTAATATAATATCTAAATTAAAGTATCAATAGATTAATATATATTATAATGTATTAATATAACATGTTAATAATAGAATACATGAATTAAACATTAATATATTATTAAGGTAGCAATACATTAATAATGTATTACAGTAATACATTAATAGAATATATACATTAATAAAGCATTTATGCATTAAAAAAGTATTTAAATATTTAAAATTACATTAATTTATTACATTTTATTACACTAAAGTATTAATACAAAAATAAAATACTTGTACAATAATAAAGTAATATTTTAATAATATATTATTAAAGTATAATAAAAATCCATGGTATGGTTAAGAGTGATAGTCTATGCTTTACCATGAGTATGGTTAACCATGGTAAACGATGACTCCATGATTCACCATGATTGTGACTATGGTTGACCATTAGAGTGGCTAACTATGTTTGACTCTAATCATGGTTGATATGGTAGACTATGTTTGACCATGACCATAACCATGGGTATGGCTCACCACAAATGTCCATGCCCATGACTATGTGTGTGTGTGTGTATATATATATGCATGATTTGTTATATTGATATTTGAAATGTTTGTCACAATGTGACATAGAGAGATATTTTGTTGCATTGTGACAACCAATTATATATATATATATATATATAGGGAAATGTTTGTGACATTGCAACATTGAGAAATGTTCATGACATTGCAATGTTGGGAATTGTTTGTCACAGTGTGACTTTGGGAAATGTTCGTCATAATGTGAGGTTGAAAAATGTTCATAACAATGCGATATTGTGAAATGTTTGTCACATTGCGATGGTGGGAAATGTTCATCACAATGTGACGTTGGGAAATTTTTCGTCAAAATGTGACATTGGGACAATGTTCATCACAATGTGACATTGGGAAATGATCGACACATTGCAACGTTGGAAAACGTTTGCCACAATGTGACTTTGGGAAATGTTCGTCGCAATGTGACATTGGAAAATGTTCGTCACAATGAGACACTGGGAAATGTCCATCGCAATGCGACATTGTGAAATGTTCATCACATTGCGACAGTGGGAAATGTTCATGACATTACAACATTGAGAAATGTTCATGAGATTGCAACGTTGGGAATTGTTTATCACAATGTGACTTTGGGAAATGTTCGTCGCAATGTAACGTTGGAAAATGTTCATCACAATGAGACACTAGGATTTTTTTTTCAAAATGTGAAACTGTAATATGTTCATCACATTGCGACAGTGGGAAATGTTCATCACAATGCGACGTTGGGAAATGTTCATCAAAATGTGACGTTGGGAAAATGTTCATCACAATGAGACATTGGGAAATGATTAACACATTGCAACGTTGGAAAATGTTTGTCACAATATGACGTTGGGAAATGTTCATTATAATGTGATGTCAGGAAACACATGACACATTGTAGAATCATCTTTTGCTTTTTTAATGCTGGGAAATGGTCATCACAATGTGACGTCGAGAAATTTTCATCACATTGCAACATTGGGAAATGTTAATCACATCGCGATGTTGGGAAATGTTCATCACAATGCAATGTCTTGAATCATGTTTTACTTTGTAGACAATTATTTCCTATGGACATTGATAGCAAATCATCTTCAACTTTGCAGATAATGAATTATACTTGTGATAAAGACATTGATAAAAAAAAACAGTCTTTAATATTCACATTTTTTATAACCAAACTTTTGATGAATATAAATATTATATACAAAATAAAAAATCCCAAAAGAAAATTTATTTGTTAAAATTGCTATTAAATTTTGGATTGAGAATATATCCATAAAATACATGATAAGAATATAAATAGAGTTCAACTTTTAAATGAATTTGATACAAATGAAAGAGAAAATGGTGAATCTAAAGATCCAATTTAAATTAGAATTTAACTATATTTAAATTAGTCTTTAATCTATACTTTAAATCCTATAAATTAACTATATATTAAACCCTAGTTTAAATGTAGATTTAATTTAATTTAACTATAGATACAATTTAAATTAGGGTTTAACTATATTTAATGTTTAGATTTATTTATAGATAAAACATTAATTCAAAGTATATATTAAACCTAATTTAATTTAATTTAAATTTAAACCTAATTTAATTTAAATTAGTGTTTTAAACTATATATTTAAACCTTAATTTAAATATTGGAAAAAAAAGGAAATGCAACCAATAATGTAAAAAACATTAATAATTAAGATTAGACAAATTGAATGTCACCTTAGTGCGTTCCCTCTTGAGTTAAAATTCAACTGTGTGAACCAAAACAAGGGTGGTAAATGCTAAGACTTACTTAAATCCCACCTTACTGCATGATTTGTTTACATATAATTCAATGGTGTAAACCAAAAAAGGGTGGTAAACGCTAGCTACATAAATCTCCTCCTCTTGAAATTTTAGGTGAGAGAAAAACGTAGCCGTAACAATAACAAAAAGTAGGACCATGAAACCAATATTACACACCCTGCAAACCAAACATGATTAATGAAAAGAGACGTATGCAACAAATTTTGATTTGCCCATGTTGATTTTTAGATTGATTGTATATGTTGGAGGATTTCCTTTTTGGTTTGACATTTAGGAAGAACATTATTAACCTGCTTCAAAGAAATCTAAGTACAACAAAATGTGATTTGTTCATATGTTGTATTCTAGGATGTGTCAAATAAATCCATCACTAGCCATTCTCATGGAAACAAAAAGACAAAATGTGACTTCTCAACTTCATATTATAAACAAAGCAGAAGGATGGTTGACCTAATATGTTCACAAAAGAAAAGAAGATGTGAATGGCAGTGAACCTGGCGGTGGTGATATTGACTATCTATATGATTTAACTATAGATTGCAATTTTCCAGCAATCAACGGATGGTAATAGCCTCAAAGAATAAAAAAATGTAAAACATTTAGGCTCAAACAAAAAATAAAAACTGAAAAAAAGGGAAATTAAAATGAATTTTATCTAGAGCTAGATTCTATCATGAATATAGCTTCCTCGACTCTCTTTATTATTTTTTCCATAAATAAAGATACATAATTGCATATGATATTTGTTTTCACTAAATAATAATTGTATTTGGATTCAAAATCAAGGTGTTACCCTTTAAACACAGGTCGTTCAAGATAATAATAATTCTATTTGGATTCAATATCAGTAATTTAATTCTATTAGGTTTTGCATGATTTCTTGAATCGCAGTAATGATATCAAACTAAAATGGCGAGACTCCAATAATTTAAGAGCCAATTGGCAACAAAAGGAGGAATATGTGTATGCAAATTTCAGATGTAGATCTTCATGTTCAAGCATAATCTATAATAATGTTTACATTTTTGAGGGGAGAATAATATCTCATGTTCATATCAACATAAATCTCAAGATAAATATAATAAAAAACCTAAAGAGGGAGCAAGGATGGCCGCAAGAATAAAATGTTTAAAAGTGTTTAAAAGAGAGCAATGATTGCTGAAATATTACAGATTTAGATTAACCTATCGTCTTTCACCATTAACTTAACTTATCGGTGTTCATCAAACATTGGCTCTCTCAAGGAAATTATACTCACTCATTGGCCTCAAGACAAGGATAATGCTCCAAAAACTGTCAATGATTTGAAACTTATCAATGCGGGGTCTATAGTTCATGTTGGTGATATTCCTGACAGGGTTATTACAAAATATGTCTTCCCTCCTTCATCAGACAAAAACAACCAACAAATGTTAGTGGGGTTATTACAATGCTTTTTGTTGTGTGCTCTCTCTCATGAGAAGAAAACAACTCGTGAATGCTCAAAAGAAGAACAAATCTTCATGCATGATTATGTAGAAGATAAATTAATTTTAAGCAGGAGAAAATCATTTTAAATCCTAGAGGTCTAGGATGATATGAATCTAATGGCGCACATGCAATCAACCACGGCGTATATCGACAAATCTTGAATCGTGGTTGATATCAACCACGTTTTCAACCATCACAGTAATGATATCAACCACATTTCTTATTTACAACATTTATTTAGAACTATTTCATGCCAGTGGGAGAGACAGTGTCGTACTGAAAGCATCCAAGGAAACAAGAAGAACATTTCCAGGTAACATGCGGAAGAACTTATGGCCAGCCTCAGATTCAAGCATCGGAGTAGTCACGACATCGGTTATCATGATCAACTCCGCCAACACATTTTTGGTCAGATTTTTTGTCATCCTTGACAACGTTTTCACCCTACATACATGATATATCCATGGCAACACAAAATTCAATTAAAGAAGTTATTTTTCTTCCCATTCACCTTCGAATGTTTCTCTTTGTACGAGGACCGATCTTCACATGATTTCTCTTTTTATTTTGATGATCAACTACAACGGCGGTTTTTCTCACTTGACTTTGGACAAATTCCCCGTCTTTTTTCACCTGAGCAGTATAAGCATTGCTACAAAGGAATAATCCCTTCATTATTTTCCTCGAGCTCGCAGCAATGACCTTCCCCACCACACTATTATACTCTTCCACCCTCAGCAATCCAATATGAAACGCGCAGAAAACCAGAAAATGAAACGCTCAGCCAATATGATAGGTGGGTCGGTGATCCAATACGAAACGCCCAGACAGTTGAGGAAATTCAAACATGGTAATCCAAAAGGTTAATCATTTAAATGTGGCAATCATATAGTGCTACAGTAATTTCTTAATATGATTAGGTAAATTGGCAATCATATAGTGCTACAGTAATTTCTTAATATGATTAAGTAAATGTTAAAAAGTAAACACGTTAACAGATGCATTCAAAAATACAAGTAAATTATGAAGAGTAAATCACATTCATTGATTTGGGAGGATGACTAAGAATATGCTAGCATCTTCAATTATTAGCCATCAAATTAGAATTTTAGATTAAAAGGTCATTAATTGTGCCCATTGCCAATAGGTGTATGCCTTTTGGCGTAATAAACTTGGCTACTTGATAAAGAGGGACTTATATTCAAGTCTAGTGAATTTCATGAAATATTTTATGCAAGTGATTTTCACAAAATGTTTCATAGAAATATCTTAAACTATAATAAAGTTTTAATTTACCTCTAATCCAATGAAACTATGATAAAGTTTTAATTTACGTCCAATCCAATAATCTATGATAATTTTTTAATTTACATTACATCTTAGGGAAGTTTCCTTTCATGCAATACATTACATCAATTCAAAATTCCTAGCTTTCTAACAAAGGAAAAACTTCATTAGATTTTTTTTCAAAAAACATGGCCAAAACTTCCATTTCACAATGTGTCAACATTGCATTGTGACGAACATAACCCAATGTTTCCATGTGATGAAACCCGACGTTGCGATGTGATGAACATAATGTGACATCAGAATGTCATGAGTATATCCTGATGTTGGAGTCAAACATAACCTTTCACCAACATCACATTATGATAAAATCCAACATCACCCGATGTCACAATGTGACAAACATATCCCACTGTTGCAATATGACGAACATACTTTGACATCGCAATCAAATGTACAAAACCCAATGTCGTGATGTGGCATACAAAATCCAATGTTACAATGTGACATTCAAAACTGAGCATCGCAATGTGATGAGCATGGCCCAATATCACAATGAGATCAACATAACTTGACATTGCAGTGGTGATGAACATAACCCGACGTCTTTAAGTAAAAGTGATGAACATATCCCAACATCACAATGAGATGACCATAACCCAACACTGTAATGTAATGAAGAAAACCCAACATCACCATGTGATAACTCTCATTTGTTGAACATACCCCAAATTTTTTATCTAATGTACAAAACACAATAGTGTAATGTGACGTACAAAATGCAACATTGCAATGTGACATACAAAATCCAATATCACAATGTGACATACAAAGCCTAATGTTGCAATGAGATGAACATAACCAAACATTGCAATGTCATGAACATAACAAGATGTTGCAGTGTGATGAAATATCCCAACATCGCAATGTGACAAACATAACCTTGCATTGTAATGTAACGAAGAAAACCCAATGTTGCAATGTCATGACCATATCTCAATGTCATAATGTAATGAAAAAAACTTCTTGTTGATTTGTGAAGGTAATAATTGAACGTCGCAATGTGACAAACACATCTCAATGTCACTATGTGTTGAACAAAACCCTACATTGTAACATGACGAACATAACCTAACATTGTAATGTGACAAACATGGCTTGACATAAAAATATGAAAAAACCCTTCACCAACATCACATTATGATGCAAGGAAACCATAGTAAACAATATTCAACCGTGGTCAAACATAGTCAACCATGGTCAACCAAAGTCAAAGTCAACATAGCCTTTCATGGGAAACCATAGACAACCATAGTTTACCATGGCGAAACGTGGTCAAATGTGGACATACATAGTTGACATGGTCAAATATGGTCAACCATAGACACCATGGTTGGCCATGGTTAACCATAGTCAACATGGTTGACCATGTTGACCAAACATAGTCAACATGGTTGACCATGTTGAACCAAACATAATCAACGTGGTTAACCATGTTGACCAAACATAGTCAATCATGGTCATCTATAGTCAACCAAAGTGAAACATGGTCATCCATGATCAACCATAGTCAAACATAGTTACCCCTCGTCAACCATAATCAACCGTTTTCATACATAGTCAAATATGGTCAATCTTAGTCACTCATGGTCAACCATAGTCAACTACATCTTTTCATGGGAAACCATAGACAACCATAGTTAATTATGGTCAAACATGGTCAAATGTGGTAATAAATAGTTTACATGGTCAAACATGGGCAATCAAAGTCAAGATGGTTAACCATGTTCAACCATAGACAATGTGGTTGACCATGGTCAACCATAGTTAACATTGTTGACTTCGTTAACCATGGTAGACTATGTTGACTATGGTTGACCATGGTTGACTATGGTTAGCCATGGTTGACTATGGTCGACCGTGTTTATCATGGTTGACCATAATTAACTATGGTTCCCCATCGGTGACTATGGTTGACCATGATGACTATGGTTGACCATAGTTGACTTTGGTCATCCTTGGTTGACCATGATGACTATGGTTGACCATAGTTGACTATGGTCATCCTTGGTTGACCATGATTAGCTAAGGTTAACCATGGTTAACTATGTCACAGTTCACGATGTTCACTACATGGCTGACCATAGTTGACCACAATTGACCATCTTCACTACATGACTATGGTTGACCATGTTAACCATGTATGACCATGTAGGATGTGCTTGATCATGTTTACTATGGTTGCCCATGTTGACCATGTAGATTGTGCTTGACCATGGTGACCGTGTGACCATGTAGATTGTGCTTGATCATGGTCACAATGTAGGTTGTGCTTTACCATGTTGAGCATGGTTGATCATGTTGGCTATAGTTAATTATCGACTATTATGGTTCACCATGGTTGACCATTTTGATTATGGTTTACCAAGTTGACCATGGTTGACCATGTTTGACTATGGTTGACCATGTTGAATATGGTTGACTGTTGGAATATGGTTTTCCTTGGTTGACCATTGTTGATTATGGATGACTATGTCATGGTTTACCATGTAGACTACACAGTGAGCCATCGTTGACCATGTTAACTATGTATGACCACGGAGGCTCTGGTTGACCATGTTGATTGCATGACTATGGTTGACGATGTTGAATACATGACTATGGTTGACCCCATTGACTACATCATTGTGGTGAACCATAGTAAACCGAAGTCAACCCTAAGTTGACTATATTCAACAATACCCAACCAAAGTTGAACATAGTTATCCATGCTCAAGCAAATTCAACCATGGTTAACCATAGAGAACCATACTCACACATTCTTTGACATGGTCAACATAGTTATCCATACTTGACCATGGTGAACCATTGTTAACGATAGTGAACCATAGACAACTATAGTCAAACATAGTCAACTATAGTCTTTCATAGATGTTGAACCATGGTAAACTAAAGTCAACATGGGTAACCATAGTCTATCATTGTCAACTACATGAAGATCCATGGTCAGCCATATGTCGACCATAATAAACCCTCGTCAACCATAACTTTTCCATACTTAACCATAGTCAACCACACTTGGCTATGGTCAACATTAGTCAACAATTGTCAATTGTAGTCAAACATGATCTACTATTCCTCATGGCACAGGTAGACTCTCAACTAGCACAACCACATTAGTAAAAGTGGTTGATATACCCCGATCCACATTAGTAAAAGTGGTTTATATACGTTGATATGAAGCAGATTTTTCCAGGGATATTTGCCCGAAATCCGACGAGAAATTGTTAGATTCGTAGATTTAAGTGATTATTTATGTAGAATCCGAGTGCCCTTGGAGTTTTTTAGCATGCTGAATCTATTTCTGCATTCATAAATGAATAAAAAAAAATAGTGATTCATGTAAATTTATATAGTCGGATTCCGACAAAGAAAACCATTTAATAAAACAGCTAGCCAAGGATTTTTCTAATGGGGTGGGGTGGATGAGAATATCTAAACCATTTTTACTAACGTGGATGTGCTAGTAAGAAATGTACTATAGTAAGAAAATAAAGAGAGACACAAGAAGCAACGGACATATACCCACGAAATGTATAACATGGTGTAGAGCATCTAGCTTCTCTACCGCAATTTTTTATTATCAGAACGACTAATGAGATCTAAATAAGATCGATAAAGGATTTACTGAAACTTTAGCCCCATATAATATTAGAGATTGGACCAAGCAGTGTCATCCACATCCAACACCCAGGCATCCCTACCATCGCTTACCGGGCTGATTTCTGCTGTGTAAGTAACGATACAGTCGACTGCCGATGCCAGATCTGTTAGAATTAATGATTAATTTAGGGATTGGTTTGGAGTTGGCTTTGGTTTGCTGGAGTTGTTGAGATATTCTCTCAACCTCTATATCTATGTTGGGAGTAAGTTGGATCTGATGCCAACTATTTATATGTATTGTAATTGAGATTCAATGAGTAATACAAATAATTATTGTGTGTTGTGTGCAAGCTCTCTCTGCTCTCTCATTTTCTTAACATGGTATCAGAGCCTAGCTGGGCTTAATCCCTCACGGGAGTGCCCAGGAATATGAAATAGATTGAGAGGTTGTTCTCGTGTACATATGTTAGTTTAGGTGTGTGAGTTTTTCTGTGTGTTGTTTTGCTGTTGAAGGTGAGTTGATTGTTGTTGTTGTCTAAGGGTTTGCCTTCTCATCGCCATTCGCAAGGGATCTGTGTTTTTTTAGAGATGGTTGTTGCTCTACTGCATCAAAGGAGTTTTCTGCCACTGAGAGACATATTTTCTGCTATCAGCAAGGAGACGCCGCTGCTTAGTGAAACCGAGGCATTTG
>CBVK0100485851.1:0-18116 GCA_900067695.1 Picea abies
GAGCGCCTTTTTCATTCACATATGTGAGTGAAGGGGACCCCGCTGCATTTTATTGTTGATAGCGGAAGCGAAAAAAACCTCATCTCAGCAGAGGTCATCAAACAGTTGGGATTGTCGACAACACCACACCCGCAACCATACAGCATCGGGTGGCTTCGCCAAGGACGAGATCTTCGTGTCAGCCATCAATGTCGATTGTCATATGGCATCCAACCCTTCAAGGATGATGTATTATGTGATGTTTCCCCACTAGGTGTATGTGATGTCCTCTTGGGCCAGCCATATATGTGGAAATGCCATGCTATCTATGAGTCTCGACCCCGTAGTGTCATTATTACTCTGGGGGGTCATCTCTAGAGGATACCAGAGGTAGTTCCAACTACTGCCCCACCTAAACAGTGCCACAAGGTAGTATCTCATACTACAAAATTCATCTTCTCCACAATATGTTCAAAAGGGGAACAAAAGGATACTGTAACCACTATAGCCTCGGCACAAGAACCTTCTATCCAACTGAAGCAGGTCGACAAGGTTGCAGCAAAGCGCAAAGATTATTTCTGCAGACATTCATATCATGTATCCAGACTGGTTAAAAAGGTCCAACCCTTCCAGCCACAAGTTTGTGACAGCCTTCAACAAGCTAAGCAATGCCACTTTTCCAGCAAGGCAAGCAAATCACCAAGATTCAGATTCAACAATCACTTTCCCCTCTCCCCCGGGAACTCAACGCAATGGAGACCATTGATTCCTAAGGAGGGAGGATTGATCCAGGTGGATATCGGTGGGCACCCACCTTCTCCAACTGGCCCAAAACATGTTTTTGGCAATTTTGGCAATTTACTATTTTTAGCAGTTTGTTTAGGTCCTGAACTTCCGGGGCCATTTTGAGGCCCTAAACGATGTTTTTTTGGGTATGTTTATCTCACAAAATAGCATCTATGATGCTATTTTGTCTCAAGTGTTGTAGGCCTCAGATAGATCCTTCCAATGAGCTATCACACGCCTAAAACCGAGATCGTATGCAAAAGTTAGAACCCCGGGAAGTTGATGTACTCACTTGCCCAAACGGGGCCCACATGACTTTTGGCGCTTCATCTCCTAGGGTTAGGTTTTTGGATGTCTAGGACTTTTGGCATTCCAGTTTATTATGAAAAGGCATTCAGAGCCTCATTGTAATCATCTTGTTGTGAATGTGAGTAGTCGTCACATCTCTTCTCAGAGATAAGCTGCCACCATTCTAGCGATTCTTTCACTCTGTATTTTACA
The DNA here is from genome assembly GCA_900067695.1 of Picea abies. Taxonomy (NCBI): domain Eukaryota; kingdom Viridiplantae; phylum Streptophyta; class Pinopsida; order Pinales; family Pinaceae; genus Picea; species Picea abies. The sequence continues at coordinate 1,267 of CBVK0100485851.1, forward strand.
GTCTCTGTACATTTCTTTCATTAATAGAAATTGTGTATTACTGTATATCTATGTTTATGGTTGCATATCTGATACATTTATGTTATATTATTGAATATCTACGATATCTCTGTGCATTTTTTTATTATATCTCCGCTCTCATTTCGTGCCGAAAATAATCCGGATCAATAGTCTCTATACCTGACTGGGGTCTTAGATTGTCTTTTTGTCCTCCTTAGTTATTCACTTCTTTGTGGAGTTCCTTCACCTCTTCTAGGCGTGCTTTGGCTACTTTTATAATGTACAATGCTTGGAGCTTCTCCTTGGAATTCTTCTTCTTTTTCATTATCATTTTCCTCATTTTCTTTAGGTAGATTCCACACATCATAATCATATGCTTTTCGTACTTCATCTGCATTTTCATGAAACAACACATCTCTACTTGCAAACACCTTATGATTGTTGGGATAAAACATCTTATAGGCTTTATATTTTGTACAATAACCAATAAATATGCATTTGATTACCTTTGCATCAATCTTTCTTCTATCTTCTTTTGGAATGTGAGCTACTCCCAAATATTCTCAAGTGACTCACTTCTGTTTTATATCCATAAAAAGCTTCAAAAGGTGTTTTCTTCTCTAAAATTTTTGTAGGACTCCTATTCTTTAGATATACAACAGTACTAATTTCTTCAGCCCAAAAACCATTAGAAATATTTTTACCTTTTATCATATTGCGAGCACATTCAACCAAGGTTCTATTTTTCCTTTCCGCTACTCCATTTTGTTGAGGAGTATGTGGCACTGTAAACTGTTGTTGAATCCCATTATTTTTACAATACCTGATGAATGCCCCTGATGTATACTCCCCTCCTTGATCTGACCTTGGAATCTTGATGCTCTTTCCTGTTTTCTTTTCAACCATATTCTTGAATTCCTTAAAATATTCAAAGACATCACTTTTATTTCTCATGAAATAGACCCAAGTGTATCTAGTTCTATCATCAATAAAGATAAGGAAATAATATGCTCCTCCAAGAGATCTAGTTTGCATGGGTCCACAAACATCAGTATGCACTAGTTCAAGAATTTCTCGCTTTCTTTTGTCTATGTGCATAGGAAACTCTTCTCTATGTTGTTTTCCTAATGCACATCCTTCACATTCAACATGTTTACTTTTAAACATTGGAAGACCTTCTACCATTTCTTTCTTTTGGAGCATCATAAGATCATTATGGTTTAGGTGTCCATACCTTTGATTCCATAACTCTTCCATTGACATAGTTGTGGATGCCAACGCTTGATGATCCCTCCCTGTAACATCAAGCTTATATAGTCCTCCAGCTCTAACTCCTCTTGCAATGATTTTGTAGTGATCCTGTATGTCTTTCACCACACACTGTGACTTAACAAATTCAACTTTTAGATCTTGATCTACAATGGTGGATACAGAAATTAAATTCTTCTTTATGCCTAGCACATACATTACATTATGGATTTGTTTCACCTCACCAGTAGGTAAAATCATAGATACATCTCCATACCCTTTAATTTCATGTGACCTATCATCTCCTAGATAGATCTTATGAACATCATTAATGTTTTCATGATATGTATTAAACCAATTCCTATTACATGACATATGAATTGAAGCACCAGAATCAATAAACAATGCATTAGCATCATCAGTGTTTGTTGATAAAGCAACATCAGAAACAAACAACTTGAGATTTTTGAAATCATCATATACTCTGGCACCTTTATCAACAAAATTTCCTGAATGTTTGTTATATTTGGACTCATTAAACTTCCTTCTCCTACAATCTTTAGCAGAATGTCCAAACTTACCACAGTAGTAGCATCCTTCATTCTTCTTCACATTTTTGTTTGTGCTTGGTGGTGCCCTACCATTATCTGGTTTTGAATGTGGCCTTCCTTCTTTATTTGTCCTCCATGACTTTCCTTTGTATGGTTGTTTCCCTTTCGCCACCAATGCTAGATTTGAATTGTGAGATCTTCCATTGACATTCTTTCTGTGCTCCTCCTCTTGCAGAATAATACATGTCAATTCATCAAAAGTAGGGGCCTTTTCCCTAGCTGCAAGACCAGTAATGAACATTTGATATTCATCCAACATGCCATTTAATGTGACAGTGACCAGGTTAGTACTAGAAGTCTTTTCACCAATATCTCCTGGCTTATCTTTCAAATCTTTGATTCTAGAAAGAAATTTACTAATATTTTCATTCTCCTCCATCTTAATTAAAAGAAGCTTACTCTTCAAAAATAATACACGGTTTGTGTTTTTCGTCTCATACAAACCTTTAAGTGTCTCCCAAGTTTCATGGGATGTTTTACATTCCCTAATGTGTGGGATGATATTGTCCTTGACAGACATCCTCAATAGCACCTTCGCTTTAGTCTCTCGTCGCTCCCAATCCTGAACTGAGGCTACTAGGGCTGCTGGTTTTGCTTCATCTCCACATGCAATCAACCAAACATTGTATCCTTCCATCAATGTTTGCAACTTAAACTTCCAATTGACATAATTATCCCCATCTAACTTATTTGATTCTTTTATATATGAATTTTCCATGATATTTGTCATCTTTAAAAAACACTAAAATCACTTTAAAATGATCTAGGCCTTTTATAACCCAATGTAGAAACTCTATACCAATCAATAATTAAAATTGTGACCCCAATCACAATATCATCTCATCTTGACAAGATAAACATGTTGAACCCTTACAAATAAACACACCTTTTAGATTAACACACTACCACCATTATATTCTTCAATAAATGATATGTTAAAATTAACTTTCCATTCACTTAAATCCAACACCAAAATTACCACCACTATAAAACATAATTACTTTCTACTTCCAAAATTACCACAACGACTTTTATTTTCTTACGTCTTCCAAAATTCAACTATTAAAAAAAAACTTCTCTCATCCTTTACACAATACAAATAACTTCTTTCACCAAATCTTCCAACATTCACCCATAAAAGGATAAAAACTTCCTTTTTACTGAAATTTTCCATCCATTCGAAAATATCTTCCAACCATTCAAAAAATATGTAAAAAAGTTCTTTTTACTAAAATTTACTAGCTTATACCTTCACCTTCACGGCCTCTTAAAAAATTGAATGCCTAGACTCCAATAGCCCCAAGAGTCCATGACTCGCCCTCGGACACGAAGTAGCAAATAATCTGATTGACTGAACCTCCTTCACATTTAGAGCAGACAGGAAGTTCCTTCACAAACTTTGTCTCACGGTCCTCTGTCTCACGACAAACAATAGTGACGGCTCTCAACACTCTTTTGGCACTTACGACCCTCACAACACCTCACTGCTCTTTAACACAGGTCAACACACCTCACAGTACTCACGATTCTCAGGCTTCTCCACCTCACGCAGCCCTCATGACTCTCTTGGCTTTGATACCAAATTAGAGAACTCACACACAAAGAGACATGAAGAACATACAAAACAACTTATCTATTGCATTAGAGGAACGAGTATTTATACAGTGGTGAAATGAGCTCCACCGTTGATTAGTTTCAAGATGAATGGCTGGAATTGCTTCTTCTAGACATTTTTGGTTCTTTCAAGAGTTTACCAAAGTCGGTGAAGTCGGTGCACTTATTGTAGGCTTATCTCTATCAACTACTAGATTGTTTGTTTAATTAATTTCTAACAGTATCTTTGTTGGGCCGTGTCTTATTCAGAATCTAGTCCTTTAGAACATATGCTCCCCTATAAAATGATGATGCCCCTTGTCAACACATTTTGTTATTTTCTTCTTTTAGAAAATATTAATTTGTAGAAGTTCACATGAAGGAATAACCATACCTAACTATTCAATCATCGATCTAGTAGGAAGTTCTTTAGGTACATGGGTAATTCAACTTCTCGATGAACTTCCTTTGGATGTGCAAACTAGTCTTTCCTCATTATAACACACAAAACAAATTGTATACAAGTTTTTGGTCCCATAACATGACATTTAGTCCACAATCAATGTATGGTCCACTCATAGACCATTCAACCAACACACTAACCACTCAAATTGTTAAAAAAACTCCTTATACAAGTGAAAAAACTCCCCCTTTAGGGAAATATAATAGGTTGTCATTTTAGGGACTCAACTCAACTATTCCATATAGATATGCATCAGTTTCCCTCATGTTCAAGAAATAACAAATGGGTAGTCTAAATTATGCACCAAAGCATGAGGATGTGTATCCAAATGTTCTAGTTAAGTTGCATTCACCAATTCATCAGAGACCAAACCTCCCAACTTGGATGAATCAGAATTGGAGCCATTTGGTTCTCTTCTCAGACACACCAAGACATCCTATGTTCATATTAGACACACCATCTTAAGTCGAACACACAGAGCAATATCAACTTGAACACTCCAAGAAAGCTATAAATTTTATCTTAGACACACCATGTCATCCAATGCTTAGGGTAGACACACTGAAAAATTCAATCCATGAACTCAGACACTACCATGCAACACACACAATAATAAATCTATACATAGTATTTCATTTACCAATTATTGACAGGGATAGGTGAAAAATGGATGTCATATTTGTGTAGATCTAGGCCTTCTGTGACACACACAAAAGATCAACATCTAAAGAAACACAATTGTGTTCCCTACTACAACTATGTTTCTCTCATCTAATAACACCATATCTTCTATAACCTACTAAGACAATCTTTATTTAAATACACAAATCTTAAAACAAGTGGGAATGAACCTAACACTACTAGCAAACCCTCTTATTAACTTGGCCTTCAAGAAAATTTTCCATACGGATCAACATAACATTAAAAGTCTCTACCAAAATATGCACTACTTCATCAAATATAATAGCAATAAATTTTACGATGCATAAGAAACTTGAGCCAAATTCTTTATCCATCTCTATAGGAGGAATGACCTAAATAATTCCTCAAATGGGCTAACAAAAAATACACAATGGGCAGTCTCCACCTCTCACAATTGCAATACCTTCACTTGGCACAATGTCGTTCACCATTGTTTTTCCTAATCGAGGTCCCCAATAAAGTTTTTTCATGATTAGATTTCTCTTGCGAAGCCACTATAGTTGTATGCACTGAATTTTCTTGACGCTTGAGATTGAATCCATAATTTTTATCAAAGGTGGTTGCTAGTGTCTTGGGTATCCATCACAACAAAGTCCCTTGCCCTCAACATCCTTAATTGTGAAATCTTTAGAACACCTATGTCTATCAAACCTTTTATGCCCTATAAAATGTTTATGTTCTATAAAATATTTGTTTGTACATCAATACTCCATCTCTAGATAGCCTTATTATTCGGGCACTTCTCGAAGGGAATTGGCTAGCTATTCTACGAAATGGATTTTTTTGCCGGAATGGGGCAATACAAATTTAAAGGAATCGCTATTTTTTGTAGTTCAAAATCCATTTCTGAATGCATAAATGGATTCAAGATGCAGAAAAACTCTCAGATCACACGAACTATACATACATAATCACTCAAATCCACGAATCCAACAATTTATCACCAGATTTTGGGCAAATATCCCTGGAAAAAATCATCATTTCATAGAAATTTTAACCTACAACCTTCTATAAGGTTTGGGAACCACTTCTCTATATAATACTTACAATATTCGAATATTGAAATGTTTCTTACTCCCCATACTAAGAGACTTACAAGTGTAAGAAATCAATTAAAACAAATGTATGGGAAAGATGATACATGGAAACTTCTTAATCCTAACTAGCTTGTGGTGGGGAAACTCTAAGACATAGAAATCCTCATCTATAATGGCTTGGTTGTGGCTCGAGAAATATACATGTGCTTGACTCCAAGTGAAACTCAAGTAGCATTTGGACTTGTAGTCAACTCTTCAAAACAAATTACTATGCATGTGCTTGAGTCCATGAGCAATACAAATAGTATTTGGACTTGTAGTCAACTCTTCAAAACACATTACTACACATGTGCTTGAGTCCATGAGAAATACAAATAGCATTTGGACTTGTAGTCAACTCTTCAAAACATATTAGCAAACAAAAGCAACTACATGTCTTTAAAGAATGTTCTCTCAATTCTTAATCAATTCAATGATGAATTCTTATACAACACTCACATACAATGTCATTAACGAATCATGGCTAAAAATTCATTATGAGCACACCATAGCAATAGCCTACAGAAAAAATCCACTCTTTTATGTTAATTTTAGGTCTACAAAGGATTACCAATGCATAAATACCTTGATTATGAACCACTCTCATGAGAGAGGAAATCTATGTAATTCTAAATAGGAGAATGAGAGAGTAGACCTGGTTTCTACAAATAAGAAAACTTTAATGAGTTATCTATTCAACCAATATAATAATACACATCTATATACATCATTATTTGACTTAAGATAGAAACACTGTTTTAACACATTAATAAACTATTAAGAGAATATTTCAACCACACACTAAAATAAAAACCAACTAGTTGGAAGCAATTTCTCGTATCCAACTAGATCTAATAACCTCCTAAAACTTAGAATAAAACCATTCATGTAAAGAAAAAATGTACTTTACAATGATCAATAATAATAACAACCACATTTTCTCTTATGATGAAGTATCACACATTAATATATATGAAAAATAGGAGTTAATAATTCACTAGGGACAATGTAGAAACTTTTTTTATTGAACTAGATTTACCTCTCAAGATTTTAGGGGTCCATCTTTTACTGTTAGGATTTTTCATTTCTTGAATAGATTTATGCAGGAGAAGAGACAAAGGTTACAAACATGAAAGTATATTTTTCAAGAATTAGTCATGTAAACAATTAGATGGAAAGTTAGGGGAGAGACCAAGCCAATAAAAAAAATTCTTCACAAGGCTACTACAATGAAAAAATTCATAGCATATTTAATAAAAAATAGTTTCATGGGCTTTGGGACAATCAACAAATGAACCAGCATGGACTCAACTTCCACAAATCGCATTATATGAAGGGAATTAAAAAAAATGATATAGAGAAAAATGAAGATCAAATAATAAATGACAAAGAAATGGTAAGCTTCTTAAGAAAATAATGGTAAAACCACATAAAATAGTTCTTATATGCATTCTCAAATGCAATCCCAAATTGAATGATTTTTTTGTTGGATTACTGAGAGGGCGGTGAATCATTAATATGGATTTTTAGTCATTTTAACCACATTATGCAAGTGTTATTTATCTTTATGATCAATATAACATTATCATCCAATAAGTGGAAAGTAAATAAACCATGAACAAATGAACAATCATACACATACAGAGTACACTAGTATTTTTTTACGTGGAAACCCAATGCGGGATAAAACCACGTAATGATTTTTATTATTTATCTTTAAGAATTACATTAATTGGAAGCACCAACTTCCTTTGTTTTACAGCTGCAACTGGAAGGAGGCTTCCACCCCCTATTTTTAGGCTACAACCTGAGGCAAGCTCCAACTCCCCAATTCTCTGGCTATAGCTAGGAGGCTACAACCCCCTATATTCTTCGGCCACAACCAGAGCGTGACTAGAACCACCTATCCTTGCCCCATCCAACCGTCCTAAAATATAAGTTTCAAATGTAGAAACTGAACATGACATTGTCACAGCCTGTTTTGTCAAATATATCACTAAGAAACATGTCACTGTATAATCATCAACCAATCTGATCACATATACCTCAAACACTATACCACAAGTCCTTACCTCAAACCATGTGCTAGAAATTCACTGTTATACAAACTTTATCTATACCAATAACTTCAACAACATACCTCAACCACAATCCATCAAACATGAAACGATACTAAACTTTAGTATATGTTACTTAGATCAACTCTAGAACAAACCATAAACTTCCAAGAGGGAATTTGACAGATTTACAATGAAAACCCTCAACTAGATTCATAAATTAAATAATAAAAATATGAAAACCATACATTTTTTCTTCTTGTAGCATTCTACTACCATGGTTTTGCTTCTACGGTTTTTGTGCCACACCTTTTTTGCTGCGATTTTTCAGTTGCACTTTTTCTCTCTCAGTTTTTCTTCTGTGATTTTTCTGCCACACTTTTTCTGCCTAACTTTTCCTTTCATTATTTTTCTGATGCTGTTTTTCTATCGTGATTTTTCTATTGTACTTTTTCTGCCACACTTTTCTATATCAACAATACCTACCCAAATAAACTTTCAAAAAATAAATATTCAATGATATTCAATAGGTATTAATGGGAGATTCTTTCTCTCTTATTTATATTTTCATGTAACTTCCTCAAGGGATTACCTTCTAACAAACTTAACCCACTTTCCTTATTTTAGGGGTAACCCACTTCTAACCACTTATCCACTTCGAACTCACTTTGCTGCAATTAGTGAATTCTCCACTTCTAGTTGCAACTACATTATTTTTAATTATTTTCTTATTTCAACAACTTAATCCATGACTAACTCTCAGTTTCACCCGCTAGACTAGTCAAGTTCTTCTAGGAGCCTATAGAATTAATTTGACTTATTTGACCTTCTAGATAATTCATGAGGGTTCTCCACTTCATGAGCCCATAACTCTCTAACCGTGAGGAGTTATGTGGCATTTCTAATATTACCAAAAATTGCATGCCATGTATTATCCATCTAGAATAGTTTTACCTGCAAATATATTAAACTTCATACCATTATAAATCAATCAAAATGAAGTCCCTTAATAATATTATTGGGGATACTAGAATTCGCTATTGGACTTCCTTCAAGGGTTGACATCATTGAAAACCAACCCAATTAATAAAAAATATCCCCCTTTGTCATTGATGGAAACACTCTCATACAATACTGAAGCCATATCACTCATGCTCCATGTGTGACCATCGCTCCCCCTAGAACCATGCATATGTGCTCTCTCTCCATGCATATAATTCTCTATCCTGCATCTGGTAAATATCTCCCCCTTTGACATCAATGGAAAAGTTCACTTCATGTCCGGGGTTGCTCCCCTTGACTGAAGTCTTCCTGAAAATACTCCCCCAACATGAACTATCCTCTTTATAGTGCTTCCTTGTGAAAATATAATACATATAAGATAAGAATCCAAAATCATTCATTTTGGAGTATAAATTACTCTAATTATTTGAGGAAGATACTCAAAGGCTTCCATTGGAATCAATTTTGTAAATATATCTGCCACTTGTTCTTTTGTTCCGACATATTCAACTCCGATGTTCTTCTCTACAACCTGCTCACGTAGAAAGCAATACTTGATTGGAATGTACTTCATCTTGGAGTGCATCACTGGGTTTTTTGAGATACTGATGGCGCTTGTATTATCACAATAGAATGGAATGGGCTCATCATACTCAACCTATATATTTTTCATAGTGTGTTTCATCCATAGAACCGATGTACAACATGTTATTATTGCAATATACTCTGCTTCAACCATATATAATGATATTGATTATTTTTTCTTTCTTATTCGAGATACTAAACACTCACCCAAGTAGAACATTCCTCCATTGGTGCTTTGTAGGTCGTCAATGAAACCTACCCAATATGGATCTGTGTAGGAAATAAGTGATAAATCCTTTCCTTTTGGATACCATAATCCAAACCCTTTTGTACCCTTGAGATATCTTAATATCCTCTTTACTACTAGAACATGTGATTCATTTGGTGCTTCTTGAAATCTTGCCACCTATCCCACTACCTGCATTACATCTGGTTTGGATGTTGTCACATAAAGTAAGTTTTCAATGATTGGCCTTTACTGCCTGTGATCTATAGACTTTGAATCATCATATTTTCTTAACTTGCAACTGGTTTTCATAGGAGTACTGATTGGTTTGCAATCTTCCATTCTGAACCTCTTTAGAATTTATTTGATATACTTGGTTTTGAGAAATAAAAACTCATTGAGATATATAGTTCTCCAAGTAATGAAATTTCAAATTCCTTTTTCATATCCTTTGCAAATTTCTAGCTCAACCCGTCATCATCACTTCCAAAAATAATATCATCAACATAAACTTCAAGTAATAAAATACTATCTTGAGTTACCTTGATGTAGAGTTTGATGTCTGCATTTCCTTTCCTGAACCCTTGCTGATGTAATTATCTATCTAGTCTAGAATACTGTGTTGTGGGGGCTTGTTTGAGACCATACAAGGCCTTCTTTAATCTGCAAACATAATATTCATTTTTTTATAACTGAAATCCTTCTCGTTCCTTAATGTATACTTCTTCTTCTAGTTCTCCATCAAGCAAAGATGATTTCACGTCCATATCATACACTTTAATATTCTTTGAACATGCATAAGCTAGTACCAATCTAATTGCTTCCATATGGAAACTGGGGAAAATATTTCTTCAAAGTCCATACCTTCAACCTGTGTGTATCCTTTGCATACCAATATAGCTTTGTTCCTGGTAACCTGTCCATCTTCATTCAATTTATTTCTGAAGACCCATTTTTTGTTGATCACATTCTTGTACCTTGGTATTGGAACCAATTCCCAAGTGCCATTATTCTCTATCTGATGCAATTATTCATCTATGACCCTTTATCCAGAATTTGTCCTTGATGGCTTCTTGGAAATTGTTTGGTTCAATCTAAGATAAGAGTTCTAGGTGCAATTTTTTTGGTGAAATAATTATTATTCTAGTATCAACTCGTGCATATTTGTTTCCGATAATATGATCTAACAAATGATTATCTTGTATTTATTTGATAGGTGTAATTGGAGGTACTTGTTGTTCTTTCTCTTCTAATTCTATTTGATCTTCTTCATCTTCCCCTTCTATTGTTTCTTCATCCTTTGCTTCTTCTTCGTAAACTTGTTCTACTGACTTTTTTTCTTCTTCCTTTAATTTTCCTCCACCTGTCTCATCAACCGTTACATTGATTCTTTCCACAACTTTGTTGAGCCTTAGATTGCAACATTTGTATGCTTTCATTGTACTTGAGTAACCAACAAGTACGCCTTTGTCTACACGAGAATCAAACTTCCCCAGTACGCTATCTTCTCTTTTGATGTAGCATTTTCTTCCAAAGACTCTGAAGTGTTTGAAATTTGTTGGAATTCATTTCCATATCTTGTAAGGATTTTTTTCACTATTGTTCTTGAGAATTACTATATTTTAAATGTGAACTAGTGTATGCACTAAATGTGTCAAAAAAACATATGTCAACTTGGAATCCATTAAAATTGTTTGATCCATTTCATGTACTGTCATTTTCTTTCTTTTGACAACCCCATTCTGTTGAGGTGTTCTAGGAACGAAGAATTCCCTTTTTATACCATGCTCACTGCAGAAATCCATAAATTTCTTTGAAGTAAACTCTCCTCCATTATTAGATATCAAGCATTTGATTTTTGAATCCATTTTATTTTCAACCATTTGCTTGTATACTTTGAAGTTTTCAAATGATTTTGACTTATTCCTGACAAAAAACACGAAAGTCATTCTTGTATAATCATGAACCAATAACGTAAAATATTTCTCACATTTTAAACCCTTTCTTCTAGTTGGTCCAACTAGATCAATATGAACAATTTCTAGTGGTCTTGTCGTTGAGTATTCCTTTGATTTGAATGCGTTCTTTGTTTTCTTTCCTTGTTGACAATGCTTTCATAAAGTGTTGGTTGGCTTCGTGATCTTGGGCATTTCTCTGACTTCTTCCTTTTTGCTGACTTTGATGAGGTTATCAAAGTTTATGTGACCCATTCTTCTCTGCCATAGCCAAAATTCATCTTCCTTCCCTAGACAACACTTTTCATTTTCAATTTCACTTAATACATATATGTTGTTTGAAGTTCTTATATTTCTTGCAACCAATTTCCTTGAACCTTTTTTTCTTATCTCGCAATTATGTGAATTGAACATAAGCTTGTGACCTTGGTCACACATTTGAATTACACTTAGAAGATTATGTTTCATATCTTCCACTAGTAGAACATTTTCTTCCTTAGTATCCTTGTTTCCAATTCTGATTGTGCCATTTCCAATGATTCTAGTTGAGTCATCATTTCCAAAGGAGATCAATCCATCTCTTTCCTTTCTCAATGTTAGAAACATGTCTTCATCACCTGCCATTTTTTTTGAGAAACCACTGTCAACAAACCAACCACATTTTGTATGCTTAGCTTGCAAAGTGAGTGTGCATTATTAATTTCTATATTGATTCTTCTTTCTTATCCATGTTCTCTTATAAGTTATGAGGTTCATGTCTGTGACTGGTATTATTTTTTTGTGATTCTCTAGGAGGGACTATCATTCTACAATCTTTGGTCATGTGTCCAAAGTTGTTGCATTGTAGCATTCTACTTTAGTGCTCAATGATTCAAACGTGTTGTAGCTTGCTCTCTTTGTTTCAGTAGGCCTCCTTGGATAACCATTTTGTGTATGAATTTCAAAGTTGTTTATGTTCCTTCTATTAGAGCTTCAATTTATAACTTTATGTCCAAAATTATTGCATGCATAAGATAAATGAAAAAATATGGTTTGATACCTGGGAGTTGAATATCTTATGAAAATAGTTCCTCTTATGAATCCTTCTTATTCCCAAATTCTGTTTGTTTCTGACTATCATTGATTTTGAAATCTAAATCTTCTCGGTGGAGGAGTGTCCCTGTGATCTTCCTTGTAGAACTTCTTATCCCCTCTGATTATTTCTACATAGATTTTTGGATATGTTTCTTGATTTGTCATTTTGGAGCTTGGTCCATTTTATTTCTGATTGTATCCAAGTTCAAACTTGTCATGGTTAGGCCTTTGATTGCTGATAATGTCATCCAAAACTTTTGAGTTGTTCTGCATATTTTTCTTTTGAAGATCCTTTCTCAATGTCACAATCTCTGCTTCCAAATATCCAATGATCTAGTCTCTTTCTTCTAATTGTTCTCTGAGTGATTCTTCAATTATTTTATCTTTTTCTATTGGAACCTTCAATTCTGTGATCATCTTCTCTAGTTCATGGGTGTCTTCTTTCTTGTCTAGCTCTGCTTGGAGCTTCTTGTTTTTCTTATTTTTTGTTTTTATAACTTCTATAAGACTCAACAATTCTTCTCGGTAGTCAACTTCTGCCTCTTTATATTCTTCTTCATTTTTTATTTATCAAAATCTTCTATTTCTATGAATATGACTCTTTTTGTCTCATTTTCACTAACTTCATCTTCATCTAATGACGAGTTGCCTTCTTTGGTGCAAAAAAGTTTCTTGAAAATTTTATTTTTGGTTCTTTTTCCTTTATATGTTTTTTTTTTCTATTTGAATCATCTTCTTTTTCTTATAAGGATATTTGTTAGAAAAATGACTAATACCATCGCAATTAAAAAAAATCAATGGTATCTTAACTTTATATTTGTCGGTGGTTCCCTTTTTCAGTTTTTTGAAAAAATTGATCACTTCTTCATCGTCTTTTGAGATGTCACTGTTGGTTCTATATTATTTTTATTTTTTCTTTCCCCTTTTCTTTGACCTTTTGGATGCTTTGAATGCTACTTATTTTATAACTGGGTTTTCCTATTCAGTTCTCATTTCACAGGCTATAAAATTTCCATGTAGTTCATACATGCTTATTGAGTCTAGATCTGCTCTTTCTTATAGTGCTGACATCTTAGGATTAAATCTCATTGAAATATATATTAGTACCTTTTGAACAATCACATATTCTTTAATTTATTATCTCAATCATATAATTTCATTCATTGTTTCATTAACTCGTAAGGAGTAAAATGGAATATTCTCATCTTCATTCATCTTTAGTTATTCGAATTGACCTTTGTAACTTTGAAGTTTTGTTTCTTTGACTTTTGAATATCCTTCATAAATATTTTAAATTTTGTCCCAAATATCTTTAGCAGAGATAAAATGTATAACTTTGGTATATATTGAATCACAAAGAACATTCAAAAGTGTGTTTGTTTTATTTGAATTATTTAGACCGAGTTCCTTTCCATTGTCATTTGTTGGAGGAACTGCTAGTTCTTTGTATGCATCTACAATTGATTTACAAACTTCAAATCCTTGTTCTTACATACATATTTTTTCATCATTCTAATCTAGAATGCATACTTATGTCTATCAAACTATGGTATTCCATTTTTGTACATACTGTTTCTCTCCATGATCTACCTTTCAATGATTAAACTAATTTTTGAAAGAACCTACTCGGATACCAATTGTTGGATTACTCAGAAGGGGGGGTGAATCGATAAAATATATTTTTAATCATTTTAACCACAATTTGAAAGTGTTATTTATATTTATGATCAATGTAGAATTATCATCCAATAATTACAGAGTAAATAAACCATGAACAAATGAACAATCATACACATGGACAATACACCTGTATTTTTTATGTGGAAACCCAATGCAGAAGAAAACCACAAAATGTGTTTTCTTATTTTTATTTTAGAATTACATTCATTGGAAGAACCAACTTCTTTTGTTTTCTAGTTGCAATTGGAATGAGGCTTCAATACCCTATTTTTAGGCTACAACCTAAGGGAAGCTCCATCTCCCCAATTCTCTGGCTACAACCAGAAGGAGGCTACAACACCCTATGTTCTCCAGCTATAATTGGAAGGTGGCTACAACCATCTATCATTTCCTTGTCCAACCACTCTAAAATATAAGTGTCAAATGTAGAAACTGAAATATGTCACTGTCACAACCTGTTCTGTCAAATATGTCACTGAGAAACCTATCACTATATACTCATCAATCAATTTGATATGATCACATATACCTTAGACACTATACCACAAGTATGTACCTCAAACCATGTTCTATAACCTCATTGTTATACAACCTCTATATGTACCAATAACTTCAACAACATACCTCAATCAAAATCCCTCAAACATGAGCCAATACTAAACTTCAATAGATCTACCTCAGATCATCTCTACAACAAGCCCTAAACTTCCAAGAGGATATCCAATAGATTTACAAGGAAAAGCCTCAACTAGATTCATAAATTCAACACTACACATATGAAAACCATACATTTATTCTTATTGTAGTGTTTTTCTATCACGGTTTTGTTGTCGTCAATTTGTTGCCATGATTTTTCTACCACACTTTTCCTACCACGATTTTTCTACCGCACTTTTCCTGCCACAATTTTTATGTCTCACTTTTATCTGTCAATAATACTTATCAAAATAGCCTTTCACAAAATGTATATTCAATGATATTTAATAGGTGCTAATGAGAGAGTCTTTATCTCTTATTTATATTTCCATGTAGCTTCCTTAAGGGGTTAGCTTCTAACCAACTTAACCCACTTTCCTTCTTTTAGGGCTAACCCACTTCTAACCACTTGTCTAGTCTTAGCTCACTTTGCTACAAATAGTAAATTCTCCACTTTCAGTTACAACTAAATTATTTTTTATTATTTTCTTATTGAAACAACTTAACCCATGACTAACTCCTAGTTTTACCCACTTCACTAGTCAACTTCTTCTATGAGCTTCTAGAATTAATTTGAATTCTTTTAACTTCTAGATAAATCATGAGGGTTCTCCACTTCACTAGGCCATAACTCTCTAACCTTGAGGAGCTATGTGGTGTTTCACATATCACCAGAAATGACATGACATGTACTATCCATCTAGAATAGTCTTATCTACAAATATATTAAACTTCATACCATTATACATCAATCAAATTGAAGTCCCTTAAACATACTATTGGGGCTACTGGAAATTTCTATTGGAATTACTTCAATGGTTGAAATAAATGACAACCAACCCAATTAATCGACAACTAAATAGTTCATATTCTTCAAATGAGCTAAAAGGTGGATTTTGTCTTAACAAAATTGAGGATTTGAGAATTGTAATGATCCCAAGCCAATTTTTTTCTTGCAATCACTAACTACTACTGATCTATTGATGTGAAGGTATTTATTGAGTTATTAAGTGCATACAAGATTCATCAACACATGAAGATCACAATATATTCAAGATGCAGAAGCACAAGCAAAGATCTGACATTTTTATTATGAGCAATGTAAGATCAATACAATAGATGGCCGATATGACATAAACCTCAGATGGTCATACAAGCATTAGATATGAACTTCTACAAAATGCTCCCGACAATACAAAATAAGCCTCCAAAGGCTGGATATACAATGAAGACTGAATCAAGTAGATCTGAGCCGTACTAATGCTCAACCTCCAAACTGGAAAGTGCCATGCCCTGCTAGAATGCTGAAGCCCTCAATAATTCATCCCTTCTACCAAAAGCATCCAATCATCCTGAGAAATATGCCAAATGATAGATTGGGAAACTGTAAGGACAACCCAAATGTCCAAATTACCAAATCCACTCTCAAACCCTATAGATCTGAATTCCTCCCCTAAATGGTGCACCCCACTAGATGACTGAAACCCTAGTTGGTTCAGCCCCAATGAAGGAGGCCTCCAAATGCTCTAAAACTCTCTAAGAATATAGATTGGGCTATGAGAATCCCGTGGGAGAAGTTTCAGACTTAGATCTCAAGAAAATCTCCCTAGATCTGAGTTTTAATGAATCACAGGACGTCCCCTATGGCTCCAAGACGTCCCAATCTGCAGACAAATGTAGAATGATGATAAGCCTCTAGAAAATCCCTGAAACTGATTGTCCTGCCCCTACGAACAAAACCCAGCTGTCGGAATGGCTCCAGGCCCTGAGGATAAGCTAGATCGAACCTCCCTCTAGATAATGGTGTGCCCTTGCTGGAAACACAAGAACAATATGGCCTGCTACCTTCTGAAGTGCTAGATGGAGATGGGCTGAGACTAGA
>CBVK0100485852.1:0-18115 GCA_900067695.1 Picea abies
TTCTTTCCAAGAAGAATCGGACCCTGAGTTGGTCCTAAATTGCTAGACGTCACCATATTTTAAAGAATTTAGTAAAACCAGAAAGAAAATTTGTATTTACCTGTCTTCTGTGCGTAATTTTCAATGACTTTGGAATTTCTTCCTTCGGGACTTCGGGACTGCTGAATGTGAGTCCTCCAAACTCTTGTCTCTCCAAGTTTTGGTCGCTGAAACGCTGATAAGAGATTAATGACCTCGAATTGACCCTTACTCTTCGTTTAATGTGTCCACGTGCCTAAATGTTCAAGCACTATCGGCTTTTCATGAATCGGGGAATCGCGATGCCCTGGCCGGTTCTTTGTCCCTCAATTTGCCGAAATCCGAAATATCTTGGCGCTAACGCCTTTTCGAGATTTCACGTTTCGGGACTTTGGCGGTTTTGTTGCAACGATCCTGGGTCCTTCAAACTCCTGGTGTTTGAGGTGCCGAAATTTCACCTTGGACAATCAATGGTCCAGATCCTCTCGGGATTTCACAACTCGTTATTTCGCGAGTTTAGAACTCTTGTCACAGAGTTTTCCAAACCGCGAATTCCCAAATGCCAAAATTTTGATGGCGCTTAAATCTGCTGCCACTTGCCCTCTTAGATGGACGGTTCACAATCCTTTAGGGATTTCACGATTCGTGATTTTGGGATTTTGCGATTTCACATATCGGGGTTTCGAGTGCAGTCCCCTTTACTCGTCCAACTCTCGATTCTCGATTTTGCGATAGAGTCAGATCGACGACTCACGATCTTTCTTGATCCAACGGTCTAGAATGACTCAGTATTTCGTGATTCGCGAATTCTCACTGCAGTCTTCTGACCTTTACACCCTGTGAGTCAGTGAAATGCCGAGATCTCACAACGTGTCCTCCTTGATGGACGATGCACTTTCTCACAGATCCGACGGTTGTCGATCCTTTGTGCGAAATCTAATGGATGAAATTCTTTCGCCTTTTCTATGCTCTCCTCGTCACTTCTGAACTGGATTTCCGCCTCAGATATTTTCGCAGGATGGATCTTACAACTGCAACAACTGTTCTTGGCTGCTTTTGCAAGTTTTTTTGATGTTCTTGCAAGGATTTTCTCTTGCAGAAGAAAAATTCGTGAATCTTTCAAAGATTTGAAAGAATTTCACGAGTTCTTTGAAGCTTACTGTTCTCTGCTGCAATCTTTGACGGATTTGAGAGAATTTGCGAAATTCTTTAAATGATTATGCCTTCTACAATAATCTTTCACAAATTTGATTGAATTCTTTGGATTCTTCAAATGTTCCTGCCTCCTGCAGCTCTTCTTTGTGAATCTTTGACGAATTCGAAATTGTTCATGATTCTTTAAACTTTCTTCTTCTGCAGTCTCTCCATGCTCGAACTTTTGAGCATATAGCGCTCTGTTTCCTCACGTGAGCTTCCTACGAGGATCTTTTGAGAGTATTACGGACAACTCTCCAAGCCTTGTGAAAAGTCTGTGTCGCGTGCTCTCGTGATCCATGTAAGCTTTGTGCTGTGAGGATCGTGTTGCTCTCCAGCCTATGTGAAGAGGCTTACTACTGAAGCTCTGATACTATGATAAATTGTGAAGCAAGAAATGCAGAGAGAAAACAACAGAGCAAAAAACTGTATTCAGTATATTGAGAATGTAAGGAGAAAGTACAATAAGAAGAGTTAATGAAGAACTTCTAATGCAAAGGGAAAATAGCTTAGTTAAATAGGCTCAAGCAAATCAAGAAAAGAAAAGTACAGTTGGCCAAGACAGCTGGCAGTGTACAGTCAGCATGTTGAGGTTACATTATATTTAACAAGTTGGAGTGACAGCGATAATAGTGGTGTTGAAACGGTGCACAATTTTTTTTATTATCAAGTTATTGGAAGGCATGTCCAAACTGCACTGAAGTGTTATGAACATACAACGCTGACATGAAAGGCTCGATTTTGTTTTTATTTTTGCATTTTCAAGGTCGTTGGTACACTTGGTCGTTGTCTCAATAACGGTGCATGGGATTTTGCATTTGTGTTGATAAACTTGAAAGAAAAGATTGGCATTTTAATGATTTTCTCTATCATTTCTTGTGTTTGATGGATAGAGTTAATGTTAAAATGGAATTAAGCTTATTCCATTCCAATTTTGACTGACTATTTCAAAATTATATTTTTAATCAAAAGATTTTCTCAAATTATTATGAATAAAATTTATGTTTTTCAAAAGATTTATGTTTGATTGATAGAGTTAAAATTTATGTTTTTCAAAAGATTTGTGTTTGATTGATAGAGTTAATGTTAAAATGGATCTAAGTTGACTCCAATTCTGAGTGATTATTTCAAAATTATATTTTCAATTGAAAAATTCTCTCAAACCATCATCCATATTAAATTGGTGCACTAGATCTTCTTAATCCCAGTAATTTAATTGGTAAAGTCTATAGAAATATACATACCCTACCCCACAATTTATCTTCTAAAAGATATATACTTGACACTAATCTTATCAACTAATCAAATAAGATCCTCCAATTTAATCATATCAAATGCAATTTTGATATAAAAATGTTGAATGCCACAATAAAACAAAAAAAAAAATTAATTGAAAAAACACAATTTTGAAAACATGTTTAACAACTCCAATTAAGTATGTCTTTCTATTATCCATAATCTTCCCAATAATCTAATATGTCCCAAGGCAATGCGACTGGCGTTCATACTTATTTATTGTAGCCGCTTTCTTTATTACTGTAGCTGCCTTCTTTAGTATTGTAGCGGTTGTTATATGACTGGTACATATCTCATTAAATGAAGTACTGTGTGTTATTTTAGAGAGCATTTAGGTTTTTGTGTGTTGGGTTTTACAATGTGGGATTTAAAGTTATTCATTATTTATACATAGCATCATTTAGGTCTTTGTGTGTTGGGTTTTATATTATGAGATTTAAAGCTTTTCACTGTGAAATTTAAAGTTTTTCATTATTGAAGTTATTGATTATTTATACATAGCAGCATTTAAGTCTTTGTGTGTTGGGTTTTACATTGTGAGATTTAAAGTTTTTCACTGTGAGATTTAAAGTTTTTCATTAATTGATATATCACAGCAGTTTTTTGGTTAGTCAAAGTCAATTTATTCTTGATTTCCAGACCTATATTTCAGTGAATCATTGCATGTTTATAAAGCTCCTACCCTTGCTTTCAAGTTTTTTGGTTATTCAAAGTCAATTTATTCTTGATTTCCAGACCAATATTTCATTGAATCATTGCATGTTTATAGTGCTCCTACCCTTGCTTTCAAGGCTTGCTCATCAGTAGATGAGCTCATTTCTATAATAGAAAAACAACTCTTAAATTCCCACCTCAACCACTTTTTATTCAAAACACAATATTATTTTCTCGTCAGCTTTATCCGCTACCAACCATGTTCCAAGCATCAAATCCCTCAAGCACACAGCTTAAAATAATAAAAATTATAGACAGCCCACTATGGCTTCCATAGGCACTATCTGTTTATAGTGCAACTTAATATCCATCCCTCAAGTACACAGTTCAAGAAAAAATAAAAATAAAAATTATTTACACAAAGTGGAGGCGCTATCTATGCCCATTTTGGCTTCCACAGGAACGATCTGTTTCGGGTGCAACTTACTATCCATCCCTCATTTTATGTGAGAATGCAGTGCTTTTCAGAGTAAATTTATTCTCGGATCTGCAGTGCGCAGTATACTTCTGTGCATCTCAATGCTACTTTCCGAGTTTTCAGAACTTTCTGGGCCGTTACTAACTTCACTATATACTACGCGCTGTGATAAATAAACAATGTGTTGCACGATTTTGTGATAAATAAACAATGTGTTTCACGATTTCTGATCATATAACAGAAATCAAAGACTTGAAATCGTTTGTGCATAAATCACATCAAAACACAAATAACTGATGTATTGCTGATTTAAGTGTTGCTCGCTATATCACTGACTTGGTGCTGCGCGCAGTAACAAAAGACACTACTGAGCAGAGCTTCTGCTTCAATGACTTCTGTAAACTATATCTGCAACTTACAAACACACAGAGCTTGAGCTCTCAAACTTCTTCGACCACCTTAGGTTGTTGTTGCTCTTCTTATCGACTATTACATACTTTGTTCCTCTATATCGACTACCTATATAGATAAGACTGATACAGACTCATACTTCATGTAGAAGTAAAACAGACTCAACCATTAAGAACAACAATAAATTTCACTCACTTCTATCTACTTAACTGAGATCGAGAAAGATAAAGATCGGCTTCATTAAATAACTCCCCTGCTTGCCAAATGACAATAAAACTGAGTTTGTGTAAACTTAGAAATCACTAACTAGAAACTTGCAGAATTTTAATTTGAATGTGAGTTTCATCAATTACAAAACTTTCATCAAGAATTTGAATTTGTATAAAATGTCAATCATAGACTACTGCACAAATGCTGAAATGCATCTCTTGCTAAAGCTTTTGTAAAAATATTTGCTACTTGTTTTTTAGATCTAAAAAATTCTAAACAAATTTCTTTCTTAATCATTGATTCTCTCATAAAATGATACTTTGTATCAATGTTCTTGGTTTTCTTGTGAAACACATGATTATTTGATAACATGATTGTGGAGATGTTGTAACAAAATATTGTAGTTGGTTCATGTTGTTCCTGCAACAAATATTTTAACATTTTCCTCATCCATACAACTTGACAAGTTGCACATATAGACATACTCAGCTTCTGCTCAAGAAAGAGTCATAATGGGTTGCTTCCTTGACGTCCATGATACTATACCTGTTCCAAAATGAAATGTGTACCCAGAGGTATTTTTCTTGTCATCTATACTACCTCCACAATCACTATGAATGTATCCAATAAGTTTGAAATCTTCTGAAGAAGAATACATAATGCCAAAGTCTTTTGTTCCATTTACATATCTTAGAATTCTTTTTAGTGCCTTCCAATGTGATTCTTTTGGGGTATCCATGAACCTTGAAATCAAGCTCACTCCATACATAATATCAAGTCTTGTTGTTGTTAAGTACATAATACTACCTAACAATCTTTTAAAGAGTCTGGGATCCACCTTTGACCCTTTATCTTCCTTTCTTAACTTCAATCATGTTATGATAGGTGTTAGGGCTGCCTTGGAATTTATCATATTGAATATTTTCAAAATTTCATGTGCATACTTAGATTGTGAAATAAATATACTAGTTTTGGACTGGTGAGTTTCAATACCCAAAAAATATCTCATAAGCCCCAAATCAGTCATTTCAAATTCATCCTTCATGATTGAATTAAATTTTTCTATGCCAAAATCACCTGTAAAAATCAAATCATATACATATAAGCAAACAATTAACATGTTACATTGTTGATTTTTTTTTATGTACAATGTTGGCTAACATTCACTTCTTTGAAATCCATTCTATGTGAGATATGAATCTATGTGATTATACCAAACTCTAAAATCATGCTTTAACCCATATAGTGCCTTCTTCAATCTCTATACTTTGTTTTCCTATCTTGGAATCTCATAGTTTTGTGGTTGCTCCACATACACTTCTTCATCTAAATGTCCATTAAAAAATGTTGACTTTACATCCATTTGATAAACATGTCATTTATTCTGCGCAGCAATGGCTAACACAATTCTGACTATGTCCATGCGCGCAACTGGTACAAATGTTTCATTGGAATCAATTCCACGTTGTTGTGTAAAACCTCTTGCAACTAACATTTTCTTGTGCTTCTACACATTTTCATCTACATCTTGCTTGGTCTTATAAATCCACTTCAAACTTATCACATCCTTGTCTTCATGTACATCTACCGATTTCCATGTATGATTTTTATCTATGCATTTAATTTATTCATCCATGGATTGTTCCCATACATCATCTTTGACAACTTCTTCAAAGGTTAATGGATCATCTATCTGTGAAAACAGAGAAAAAACTGAAAATGAATTTGATGTGTCAACATTATAGATGTCGTGTGGACTTCTTGTCTTTCTTGGTAACAAAATTACTAATGTTGGATCTAGAGATGTATAACTACTTGGACTACTTGGTGGATTTTGTTGCGCTCTAGGTGTGGATTGCTCACCTACAATTATTACTCGAGTAACTTGTGTTGTGTTTTGTGTCATAGTGCCAAGTGTAGAAGAGACTGCACACTCAGTTGTACATGGTGTTTGGACCACTTCTTCTTCTATGTCATCATGTGCAATAACATTAATAATCTTAATTTCTTTCTCTACACTCCCATACCATGCTTCATTTTCCATGAACTGAACATCACGGTTGATTATAGGATCATACAACTTGTAACATTTTGTATCTTTAGAATACCCAAAAAATATACATTTATGTCATTTTTTGTCCAATTTATTTCTTAATTCATCTGGAACATGTGTGTATGCGACACAACCAAAAAAATTTAAGTGCACCACACTATGCTTCATACCTATCTAGGCTTCTTGAAGAACTTTGTTCTTCACACTTTTTGTCGGACATCTTTTCATGATGTATACTGCAGTTGCTAATTCTTCAGCTCAATACTCATTTGACAAATGTTTGGCTTCCAACATACTACGTGCCATTTCCATAATGGTTTGATTCTTTCTTTCTATGACACCATTTTGTTGTGGTGTATACAGCACAATGAATTGCTTGTAGATGCCATGAACTTTACAAAATTTTTGAAATTCTCTCGAAATGTATTCACCTCCTGTGTCAATTATTAAAAATTTGATGTAATAACCACTATGCTTATCCACAAGTGATTTAAACTATTGAAAGCAACCCAATGCATCATATTTATGTTTTAGGAAATAAATCCATGTCTTTCTTGATAAATCATCAATGAATGTCAAAAAATAAGTACTATCTCCTATAGATGGTGTTTGCATTGGTCCACAAATGTCTAAGTGTATAATTTTTAGTTGAGTTTTTTCTCTGTATGATTTTCCAACTGAAAATGATTCTCTATGTTTCTTTCCAAAAATAAATCCTTCACATATTCTTTCTAGTTTTTCAATCAATGGAAAACCTTTTACCATATCCTATTCTTTCTAGTTTTTCAATCAATGGAAAACCTTTTACCATATCCTTTGTATGTAGTAGTTTCAAACCTCCAAAATTTAAGTGTCCAAATTTGAAATGTCATAGCTAGGAATCATCCTTCAGTTCATATTTGAACGTTTCATGCATCTATGCACTACTGTCTTTGTTTTCTTTGATACTTCATGCACTACCTTTTCCTTCTTCAAAACTATGCACAATTATTGTTTTTCTTTCTATTTTGAATGCAGTGTCAGACTGTGCATATTTTGTGTTATAGACACCTTGTGTTGTTTTTCTCTTCATGGTTGTCTTCAATGTCAATGGAAACATTCTCTTCATGGTTGTCTTCAATGTCAATGGAAACATTATGTTGCTTGTCATTAGGATTCTTGCAATAAGTTGGTTGCTTGGATATTTGTCCATAATCACACAGTGATTATCTTCCATGTAGATTTTGTATCATTTCTGTAATAGATGTCTTGTGCTCATCAAATTATGCTTCATACCAAAAACATAATATAGTTCAGGCATAACATTTTTTTCCCCCTTCTTATTTAAAATGTTTATACTACCTTTTCCTAAGACACGGACTTGGATATCTGTTCCAAGTGTAAATTTAGTTTAGACTAACTTATCCAAACTAGAAACGACTCTAAGTTTCCTTTCATGTGATTACTACAGCCTCAATCTAGATACCATATCTCACAAGGACTTTCTTGAGAAACATTACATTCAACTGGTGAGACTATAGGCATTTCTTCAGTGCACACCATAAACATATGACTAGAGGGATTGCTTATGTTGTGTGACTGATCTTGACCTTGCTTGTTCTAATTGTACTTTCTTTCCTACATTAATATGCATAATGTTCATACTTTTTACAGTAATGACACTGAATATTTGATTTGTCAGTTCTCTCACTACTTGGCTGACTGGTATTTGGGTTTTGACCTCTTTCACCAGTATTTCCACTGCATCCACCTCTGAAATAACCTTTTCCTCTTGCTCTAGAGTTAGCTCTTCCCCTTCCTCTTCCATGACTTATAGATGATTTCACAGAAAAGTCATTTTCTAATGACATATTTGACCTATTTAATTTGTGTTCATGATTTATGAGGGAAGCTTGCAGTTCATCTAGACTAAACTCACTCAGGTCTTTGTTCTTTTCTAGAGTCACAACAAGGGTATCAAATTTAGGAGGAAGACTCCTAAGTACCTTCTCAACAACTTTTTTGTCTTCTATGGTTTCACCGTGAAACTTAATTTGATTTATCATGCCAATAACATGGGTATAAAAGGAATCAATTGAATCTGTATTACTTATTAACAGAGTTTCAAAATCTCTTCTAAGAATTTGTAATTTTGAAGTATTGACTTTGTTCATACCTTGATAAGAGGTTTGAAGTATGTCTCATGCTTCCTTAGCTTTCTTTGTTGATGCAACACTTAGGAGTATGTTCTCATGCATGGCTTGATGTATGTAAAACACTACCTTTCCATCCTTCTTGATTTGATTTTTCAAGACATCCTTCTCAACTTGTGTGAGTTCATTATAAGTTGCCTAATCGGTTGGGTCCACGTAGCCATTTTTTACTATCTCGCATACATATTGATCCCGAAATAAAGTCTTCATGGTCAAGGATCAAAACTCATAATTTTTTTCTATAAAAGTGGGAGGTTGCAGATTTGAAGTAGAAGCCATAATTTTCACCTTACAATAGAGTTGTTACTATGATATCTCGGATCCGTAGGGCACAATATACTTATGTGCAGCTAAATACTTCATTCTAACTTTTTAGAACTTTATGTGTGGTGACTAACTTCACTATAAACTGTGTGATGTGATAAATAAACAATGTGTAATAAAAAGACTTTCTTAATAATGAACTTTATATTTCTTGATCATATAAGAGAATTCAAAGACTTGAAATCATTTATGCATAAATCAAAACACAAATAATTGATTTATTACTAATTTAAGTGTTGCATGTTGTATCACTAACTTGGTGGTGCGTGCAGTTACAAAACACACTAATGAGTTGACTTTTGTAAACTATTTTTGCAACTTACAAACACACAGATCTTGAGCTCTTAGGCTTCTTTGATTACCTTCATTTGTTGCTTCTCTTTCTATCGAATATTACATACTATGTTCCTCTATATCGACTACCTACAAACTCATATATATATATAAAAGAGTGAGACTTCTTGTATCGAATATTACATACTATGTTCCTCTATATCGACTACCTACAAACTCATATATATATATAATGTTTCCCTACCCTAAGGGTTTCCATAATAACAAGTGTGGGTTTCTTCTATATTGTTTTTAGATCTATTGTGGAACTTAACACTATGTTAATATACAAACTCATATATATATATATATATATATATATATATATATATATATATAAAAGAGTGAGACTTCTTGTAGAAGTAAAACCGACTGAACCATTAAGTACGTCAATAAATTTGACTAACTTCTATCTGCTTAATATAGCTTGAGAAAGATAATTATCATCTTCATTAAATAACTCAACTCTCCTGCTTTTTGACTCAAAATAAAACTGAGTTTGCATAAACTTAGAGCTCACGAACTATAAACTTGCAGACTGACAGATTGACTGACTCACTGAGTCGGCGGAGATGTAAATCTCAGTGACTTTTAATTACTATTTCCAACAATTTTGATCTATTCAGATAGCCTGTTATGATTGCAAGTTTTTTTCATTTATTCTGAATTATCTCTACATTCACAATCGCTTTCACCATTTGGAAAGTATTTCAGCTTCTTGATCGACATTTATATGAGAAAAATGCATGCCCTGCAAAACGTGACTTGTTCAGAAGATTTTATTTTTTTTTTAAAGAATTTTTTTAATATTTTTTTTTCGTTTCAATGTCTCTCTCGCCAACATGTAGATACATTATTTTGTGAATCTTTAATCACAGTTTAATTCAAAATACCATATTGGTCATAAATATATTGCCACAAATTTATCTTAGCAGATCTCTATTTTAAAAACATGTATTGCATCGTTAACAAAGATTTTGGATCTCTTCCCCAACAACCTTCTATGCTACTATACATATTGGATCGGCATATTCAACAAAAGATATCTTTTTTAAGAAACACTTGCACACCAACAAAAATGGTTCAACCCTATATGGTTTCTATATAGCAAGAATCTTTCTTAGCGGCCTTATACATTACTGGTCTCTACAGGAAGTAACCGCATTGTTTTATGGACCCAACGAATCTCCTGGCTCATAAGAAATCTCTAAGCAATACACCTAAAATCACCCTAAAATATCTTTATTCCCTGGTGAGTTGAAACCATAGCTTTTAATTGTTACACTCACACTCAAATGCGTCCATCACCACACCTCTTTGTGGTTGAGGTGTTGAACTCAGATGGGGGAAAGCCATGGGGTTTAATACCTTTCTCAATATTAATCTTTGTTATATAGATTACAAAGTAATTCAAAAATGAAAAATAGATTATAATGCTGAAGTGTTGTCTTTGAAATTAAAAAAGCATTTTTTTCTAATGGTTTAGTAAAGATATCAACCAGATGATCTCTTGATCCACATAATTGAAAATAAATATCACCATTATTGACAAGCTCTCAAATGAAGTGAAAGCGAGCGTCAATATATTTGTTTTTCCTGTAAAACACATGATTCTTTAACATTGTGATGGTTGAGTTGTCACATAAAATAAAAGTTCGATCATTTTCCATATGTGCTAGATATTTCAAGATCGGAAGAGCACACGTCTGAACTCCAGTCACGGCCCAAAGTTCGATCATTTTCCATATGTGCTAGATATTTCAAGAGTCTTCTCAACCATACTACTTGGAAAGATGTTGAGGTTGCAGCTACATACTATGCCTCTACTGAAGATATTGCAACTATGGATTATTTTATGGATTCGCGTGAAATCAGATTTGTGAATTGAAAAGCATAAGTAGATGTGATTTTCTTGTCATCTATGTTGTCTGCAAAGTCACTATATGTGTACCTTGTAAGTGAATGATATTCATAAGTTGTGTACCAAAAACCATAGTTGATTGTTCTTGCAACATACCTTAGAATTATTTTTCCAACTTTCCAATGAGAATCCTTGGGGGATTCTATAAACTTGGAAACAAAACTTGTTCAATACACAATATCAAGACTAGTTGCAGTAAGGTACATGAGACGACTTACCAACCTCTTATATAATGTTGAATCAATTGTGTAGCCTTCATCTTGTTTGTTTAATTTTGTTCCTAGTGAAATAGGAGTTTTTTTTGGCTTGCATTTATCCATTTTAAACCTTTTCACTATAGGTTTAAATTCATCTAACATCAAATTTCCTATAGATCATGTCATCGAGATAGAGACAAACAATGAGGATTTTACCTTCTTAATTTTATTTTGTACAAAGAGTAGACTCATTTTTTATCCTGTTGAATCCATCGCTGATAAGGTAAGAGTCACATTGATTGTACGAAGCTCTTGGATCTTTCTTCAATCCATACATGGATTTCTTCTACTTGTACATTGTATCCTCTTGTCCTTTGACTTCAGATGCAGGTGGATGATCTACATATACTTATTCTTGCAACATGCCATTTAAAAAGGTTGAATTTGCATCCAATTGGAAGAATTTCCATTTTTTTTGAGCTGATGTGGCTAAAATGGTTCTTATTGTATCTAACCTTATTACTAGAGCAACAATTTCACCATAGTCTATGCTAGGTTGTTGATAGAAACCTTTGACAACTAGCCTTGCCTTATGCTTCTCTATCTTTCTCTTTTCATTTAATTTTGTTTTGTACACCCACTTGAATCCTATGTTTGTTTTGTTTGTTGGCATACCAACAAGATATCAAGTGTTGTTCCTTTCTATGGATTCAATTTCATGATTCATGGCTTGTATCCAATTATTCTCTTTTATTGCTTCTTCAAATAAAGTTGGTTTATAGGATAGTAAGGAAAAATGACTTTGTTACTCAATGTCATTGAGCAACTTGTAAATTTCCATTACGCTTCTTGTTCTATAATTTTCTATAGAAGCGGATGATTCACTATGGGAAGACGAATCATTTACAAAGTGTTCTTGTTGTCTTTGTACCTATAATCTTGACATCTTGGTGGATGTGCTTGTTGTTCTGAATTTTTTGTTTGTTCATCAATTTGATGCAATGGATTTTGACTATCCAATGTTTCATTTTATTTCTCACTCCATGATTTATTCTCTAAGAATTTTACATCCCTGATCATTAGAAATTTCTTGGTAACTAGATTATATAATCTGTAGATTTTTCATTGTTCACTGTATCATATAAAAATGCATTTTTTCACTCATGTTGTCAAGCTGCTTATCTCTAAAGGGATATGTGCAAAAGCAATACAACCAAAAATTATAAAGTGAGAAACACTTAACTTTGTGTCACTCCATGTTTCTTGAGGTACTTTATTGGTGACACTTCTTGTTGGAGATCTGTTCAGGATGTAAACTGAATAGGGAACAACTTCAACTCCACAGTCATTGGAAAAATTATTTGCTCCGAGCATACTTCTAGCCATGTTCATGATGGTCTGATTTTTCCTTTTAGCCACGCCATTTTGTTGTGGAGTATATCTAGTTGTAGCTTGCATTATAATGCCATGTTTTCTACAAAAATATGCAAAATCCTTTGAGTTATATTCTCCTCCTCCATCTGACCTAAGCACTTTCACATATTTTCCAGTCCATTTTTTTGCTTTAGCTTTGAATTCTTTGAACCTTGAAAAGATTTCAGATTTATTTTTAAGAAAGTAAATCCAAATTTTCCTGATGAAATCATCAATGAAGGTTAGAAAATAAAAACTTTCACCAATGGATTGGGTTTGCATCGTCCACAAAGATCTATGTGAACAAATTCTAAATGTTCTTTTTCTCTATGGGAGGATGTTGGAAAGTTGTCTCCTTTATGATTTCCAAGTACACAACTTTCACAAGGATTGTCTTGTTCATTCAAAGTAGGGAGACCTTTGAACATTGAGTGTTTTTGGAGAAAACTAAGACTCCTAAAAGGGAGATGACCAAACCTAGAATGCCATAATAGAGTCCCATATGAGTTTGAGACATTTTGGGCATATGGCTGTGACAAATTAACACTTCTTAAATTTAATGGAAACATCTTATTCTTAGTCATTTGAACCTTTGCAATGAGTTTCCTATTGGGAGGTTTATCCATAATTTAGCATGTTGAGCCTTTGAATATGACATCGTATCCATGCTCCATCAATTGTCCTACACTTATGATATTGTTTTTGAGGTTTGTAACATAATATACATCATGTTTATCTTTCTTATGATCTTGTTTAGTTAGAATAAACAAAATACCGTTTCCTAGAGCTTTGACTTGAGAATCATCACCAAGAGTAATTTCGGATTTAATAGAAGTATCAATACTAGAAATGAATTATTTGTTATCTGTCATATGATTGTTGTAGTCTTTGTCCAACAACCAAAGATCTTTGGTGTCAGCCAAAGATCTTTGGTGTAACCTTCTTCAAAGGTATGGCAAGAACTGAACATTGCTTCAAAAGTTTCTCCTTCATTTTTTATGTAGGAGCATCTGATGGTATAATTTAAAATTGATTTCATGGGTCAATAGTCATTTACTAAGGAATTTGGTTTCTTAATTTTTCACTTTATTTTGTAATATTGTAAGAGATATCTCCTAAAGGTATTTAGAAGATTAATTAGTTTCATAGGTGTTAATTTGTTTAGAGGTTTATTAAGATATTTCAAATGAATTAGTTTGTTGGAGCTATTCGAGAACTCCAGAATATATATTTTGTAATTGATAATTAAATAGAGGTTAGAATGTCTATGAGAGAGTGGACTTGGAGAGATTCTGTGTGTGAATTTGATTTTTCATTCTATTTTAGTTTTCATGGTTTCCCTCTCCATTCGATGAATTATACACACACACACACACACACACACATATATATATTGTGTGAATTGATAGGTCAGATTTTCATTATGCATTAGTGTCCCTATAGGTTGATTGAGACCCAAAATTCTCATTTCAAACAACAAATATCCTCTGGTTATCAATACATGGAACAAGACCAATTATAGATCATTGGATCATATATCTACTACACAAGAGTCATCATATTGAGTTTCAAAGGTTGATCATTGATCAACTTTAGGATTAGCGATCCTTGTTATTTGCGCACCTCAAAAGTGCTTGGAGGATAATCTAAAGGTTGTCGCCCACAATACTGCAAGGTAATACCACGGTGGTAAAGTGGCAACTATTGTTTTGGCAAAGATTTTAGAACCAGGTTGTGTGGAGAACGAAGGTTTAGTGCTAGAACAAGTTAAAGTCGGGATTGGTTTGAGTTTTAGTACCTGGTTCTAAAGCATAAAAGAGGATTGATTTTGGTTCTGTAGATGCTTAAGGATAAGCCTCGAATAAATTCATATTGTGATCAATGGGACAAAGTATCGACTCTCTTAAAGAAGGATTATGGGAATCGATTGGAGGTGTTTAGAGCAGTTTGGAAGATCAAATATGCATGTAAAGGATTATATCTCTGCTAAGAATGTGGGTAATTGATTAATTGGGTCATCAATTGTTGGAGACATTTTCTCTACCTTTGTTTTGATCTAACTGCTTCTTTCTACATTCACTCTCATAGTGACCAGAATTTTTGCAATAGTAGTACTAAATTATGGCTTTGTTTGTCCATTTTTTTCCTCTTCCTCTTTGATTATGTGAGTGCTTAGATTATTTTGATTGTTCTAAGTGTTTTTGTGTGGGTTTTTCTTCTGCATGATGATTACCTCTGTCTCTTTTACTTCTAGGTTTCCTATTTTACTTCTAGGTTTCCTCTTCTTCTGCTAAAACAAGTTTAAGTTTTGAAAGCATGTTTCAGAGGCCCTTCTTCCAAGTTAAGTCTAGTTTCACTTGACATAAGTGATCCCATTATTTCTTCTACTAACAAACTAGGTAGATATTTGGATTCTAGAATGATAGTTACAACCATTTCAAATTTATTGGGAAAGCTCCTGAGGACTTTTTCAACGATCGTGTGATCTTCAATCTGTTCACCACTAATCCTAATCTAATTTATAATGCCCATCACTCTATTAATAAACTAGTCAACATTCTATGTCTCAATCATCTTTAGGGTTTCAAATTGAGTTTTATTGTTTTCACCTTATCATTGCCCTCGTAAGTTTATTTGAGAATATCCTAAGCTTGTTTTGTAGTGGAAGCACCGATTATCTTTGAAAAAATAGCATCATTTATTAAATTTTGAATCCAATACTTGGCTTTGTTTTCTTTCCTCCTCTAACTTGGCTTTGTTTTCTTTCTTCCTCTGATTTTCAAGAGTATTTATCTGTGCATTTGTCATGGCATTCAGGTCTGTTGGGGTGGCACTGTGAAGCCATTTTCCACTAGTTCCCAACATTCCTGAGCTGGGAGGAAAGATTTCAGTCTCAAAGACCAAAATGGATAGTCAACGAGAATTGAGCTGGGAGGAAAGATTTTAGTCTCAAAGACTAAAATGCATAGTAACAAGAACTGGTACTTAGATCAGCCCTAAATTACTGGAAGAAGCCATTTTAAAAAGAATTCTCAAAAATTTTAGATTTAAAAAAAAAATATAGCTTATCTTAGTGGGAAATGCAATTGTAGCTCTTTAATAAATCTTCTGTGGCTCCGCATGTGCGCTCGTTCTCAAAATCTCTCAAAAAAAAAGATTCACCTCTAGTATTTTTAAAAAAATCTATGCTTAACTCCCCACCAAATCAAGCCACTAAATTGATTGTTAAGAATGCAAATACTTCCTTTGGTACTTCCTTTGGCCAAGTTACAATATACATCAAGGTTTTCCTTTGATGCAAGATTTCATTCATAATTTTTCAGAATCCATGGCTCAAAGCCCATTCTTCCACCTCTATTGACTTCACTTTGCTCTTAGTTTTTCAACAAGCTGAGAGAAGAAGCTCCCAAAATTTGAGATTTCCACGTGAAGGGCTTGTGCCACAACGATCTCGATTCTCCAACCTCCGGGAGCGACTGCCATAGCTGCATATTTCTTTGAATCACTAAAATTTTGGGGTCGTCTCTGTTAAATATAATGTAACCTCAACAGTCTGACTGTACACTGCTAGTTGTTCTGGACAACTGTACTTTCGTTTCTTGATTTGCTTGAGCCTATTTAGCTCAGCTCTTTTCCATTTTCTCATGTACTCTTTTTTCTCATATACTCAATATGATGAATAATATTTATGCTCTGCTCTTTCTCTATATTCTCTACTTCTCATTTTATCATGGTATCAGAGCTTCAGACGTAAGCCTCTTCACACAATCTGGAGAGCATCCTGATCCTAAGTAGAGAAGAATTTAAACTGTCAATGAGAGCTCAGGACGCGAGATTCTTCACAAAGTTTGGAGAACAACACGTAGTCCACCAACTGCTCAAAAGATCATTGCAGAAAGAAAACGTGAGGAAGAAGAGAACAAAACACTCAAAATATTGAGGAAACGACACTACAAAAGGAAAAGAATCGTGAAATTCATAAAAGATTGAGGAAACAGAGCTGCAGAAGGCAAAGAATCGTGAAATCCGTAAAAGATTGAGGAAACAGAGCTGTAGAAGAGCAAAAATTCGTAAGTTCTTTAAAGAATTCATGAAATTCCTTCTTACGGAGAGAATTATGAAAAGAGTGCCAAAGGACAAGCCAAAGTAGCAATGGGAAAATAGAACAGTCGTAAGATCATCCCTGCGAACAGATATGAGAAATCGATTGAGTTCAGAAAGGACAAGCAACACGCAAAAAAGGAAAAAGTTTTTTAGCCGTCATTTCTAGCACAGAGGACCGATAGTCATCGGATCCAGGAGAAAATGCATGAGGCTTAGTCCTCTGGAACGCACAAGAGAAAATCCGACTTGTGAAGTCATGAAATCCTGAAATCATTGGGACCGTCCATCAAGGAGGACACATGGGAAGATCTTGGCATTTCATTGACTCACAGGGAGTAAAGGTCAGAGCACATTGTGGTGAGAATTCATAAATCGTGAAATCACGACTCGATCTGAGCCATTGGATCCAGAAAGATCATGAGCAGTTGATTTGATGCTATCGGGAAATCAGGAATCGAAAGTTGGATGAGCAGAGGAGACTTCACTCATTACCACAATACGTGAAATTCCAAAATTCCGAAATCATTCTAACCATTGGATCTGGAGTGACAGGTGGCGAAGATCCGAAAGCCATCGACGTTTTTGGCACTGGGAGAACAAAGGTGCAAGTCGTTCAACTTCGCAAAACATGAAAACCTGACATCATCTCGACCATCCATTAGAAGGGATGCATGGCGAGCGTTCAACACTTTGCTGACTCGCGACTCGAAAGAGTTAACCAACAGAGTTTCAAGAACCTGTGATACGCGAAATCACGAAATAATCGTGACTGTTGATCGAGAAAAGATCTGGACTATCAATCTGGTGCTATCATGATTTCAGCTACCAGGAAATCAGAGGTGAGAGTTCAGTGAAATCACGATACATGAAACTCTGACATGATCTGAGCCACAAGATCAGGAGGAGCATGAACCATTGATTTGGGAGGCTCCAAAATTTCGACATTTCAGAGTTCGGGGCTTGGAGAACATCGTGACGAGAGTTCAAAGGTCATGAAATAATGATCCACAAAATTACGAAAGGATATAAATCATCAAATCATAGGAGGATATGAACCATCAGATCATAGGAGGATTTGGATCGTCGATCCACAACAGAGGATAGATCGAAGTTTCAGATTTCGAGATTCCAAGGAGGAAAGGTTGGAGTTGCATAGCAACTTCGCTAACTGTGAAATCCCAAAAAGTGGACCGTGGTCATGTGGAGGAAGGATACGAGAGGAGTTTAGGGTTTGTTAAGCCCCTTTCGGAGTTCGAGAGTTGGAGAGTCAATGTAAGGTAGCTAGAGAGGTAGTGTGGGGGCCCAGAGGGCCCATAG